>JAQZBX010016898.1:0-36065 GCA_029593785.1 Cabassous unicinctus
TTTTTACTATAAGCATTTAGACCTATATATTTCCCTCTCAGCACTGCCTTTGCTGCATCCCATTAGGTTGGGTATGTTCTGTTTTCCTTTTCATTCAACTAAAGATGTTTCCTAATTTCTTTGTGATTTCTTCTTTGATTGTTTAAATGTCCACGTTTAATTTCTACTTATTTGTGAATTTTCTACAACTCCCTGTTGTTGAAATTTGGTGCTTCATTCCATTTTGGTTAAGGAAGATACATCGCATGATTTCAAGATTTTTGAATCTATTGAGACTAGATTTTGAACTAACATATGGTCTATCCTGGAGAATGATCCATGTGTACTAGAAAAGAATGTGTATTCTGCTGCTGTTTAGTGATGGATTTTATCTATCTATCTATCTATCTATCTATCCATCTATCTATCTGTCTATCTATTAACTATCTATCATCTATCTATCTTTGTTAGGTCTCCACGGTTAAGAATATTCAAGTTTTCTATTTCCCTATTGAACTTCTGTTTATAGATGTGCTCCAATACTCAATGTATTGAAGTATCGTATTTATGAAGAACCATATATTTCTCCATTCAAATGTGTAAATATTTGCTTCATGTATTCTGGGATCTGTCATTTCATACATATGTATTTATAATTTTTATGTCTTTTTGTTGAGTTTCCCTTTTATCAGTTTATGGTGACTTTCTGCCTCAGAATATTTTTTAAATTAACATCCATTTTATCTATTAATATACCTGCTTTAGCTCTTTTTGCTACTATTTGAATGGTATATATTTTTCCCTCCTTTCTCTTTACACCTACTTGTGTCTTTGAATTAAAGGTGAGTCACATATAAATAGCATATAGTTGGACATGCCTTGTCATCCATTCTGTCAATTTCTGTATTTGGACTAGAGAGCTTAATCCATTTATATTTACAGTCATTTCTGCCATTTTGCTATTTGGTCTTTGTAAGTCTTATACCTTTTATGACCTTCAATTCATCCATTAATAGCTTACTTCACATTTATATAATTTTTTTTGTATTGCACCACTTTGAGTCCCTTCTCATTTCTTTCTGAATATATTTTTCATGTATTTTTTTGTGGTTACACTTGGACAAATATTTTGCCTCTAAATCTGTAACAATCATGTTGATTTGATACCAACTAAATTTCTTTTTAATTTTTTAATTTTTAAAAAGATACTTAGATTACATGATTACATATATGTTACACAAAAAATATAGGGATTCCCATATGCCCCACCTCCAACACCAGCCACAACCTCCCACAAAAACATCATTCATTAGTGTGGCACATTAATTACAATTGATAAACACATCCTGGGGCTTTGCCATGAAGCATGGACCATAGTTCACATTGTAGACCACACTCTCTCCCACACAGTTCTGCATGATATATGATGATATAAAATGGCCTATATCTGTAGTTGCAATGTCACTCAGGACAATTCCCAAGTCCCAAAAAAAGCCCCTGTATTACAACTGCTTTTCCTTCTCCCTGCCCCCAGAGCTTCCAGTGGCCACTGGCTCCACATCAATGTTGTAATTTCTTTCATTGCTTGAATTACAATAGGTCTATAGCAGAATACCAGTAAGTCCACTCTAGTCCATAGCTCTTCCCTCCATCCTGAGGAGTCTGGGATGGTGACATCCACTCCACCTCTAATTGAGAGGGGTTTTATATCCCATGGGGAGGATGGATGGGATTACCCTGCCTGCAGCTGCAGACTCTCTCCATTCCCTGGGATGGCCATTGTCCATCATCATTTCCCAGCCAGTTGTCCTGGGTGAGTCCAATAAGCTGTTGAGTAGAAGCTGCTGCTCCACCAAGGTTCTGGGGCCAGCTGGCACATGGACAACCCAAAGACTCAAGCCTCTGGATGTACACCTACATACTGCAGCACCAACTATAGGTTAGAATAGAAGGACAGATTACCAATGTGCAGGGAAGACATAGTTGAGTCCAACTCTGTCACTCTCAGGAACACAAACACCAAAGTAGGCCCACTGGCAAGGCACCAAACTCCAGGGCTATCCAACCTGACATAGGACCTAGGTGTCTCCAGAGCCCTGAGGAGACCCACTATTTGGGGTGATATCCACTTTGGAAATCTATGAGATCCTACTGAGATGTACATAAGTGTTACCTCTGAGATGAACTCCTGACTCATTTTGAAGTCTCTTAGCCTTATAAACTCAATTGTCTTTACATTTTTCCCCTTTCATTAAAGGTCTTTTTCCAGTCATATTGCCAGTTTGTGCTTGGTAGCAATCCCTCAGTGCCAGGGAATCTGCTGCCAGGAGTCATGTACCACTCTGGGAGTGGGACATTCATATGCTGAGATTGACTTAGAAAGAGGTCACTTTTGAGCAACAAGGAGGCTCTCAGGAGGCAACCCTTAAGCACCCCATAACAATAGGCTGTTTCAATTTCAAGAGCAAAGACACATAAGGCTAACATCAGATCAAGGGCCCATCAGTGGATCATCCTCCTTCGCCAGTCACTGCCTCTGCACTTGGGGGGCTACTGCTGCTCCGTTAGAGAATGTGGCAGAGCTCTCCAGGATAGGAATTCACTATTCTCTCATTTATTGAGTGATTCTACACCCACTGTGACAATGCCTCATGAACATTTGAACATTTGTATTTCTTCCTTGGAGAAGTGTCATTTCAGGTCACTTGCCCATTTTTTAAATGGGTTGATTGTCTTTCTATTTTTCAGGTGCAGGATTTCTTTATATATGCAGGATATTAGGCTCCTATCAGATATATGGTTGCCAAATATATTCTCCCATTGGGTAGGCTGCTTTTTTTCTTTATTGATAATGTCTGCTGAGGTGCAGAAATTTTTAATTTTGAGGAGATCCCATTTATCTATTTTTTCTTTTGCTGCACACGTTTTGGGTGTGAAGTTCATGAAACCATTTCCTATTACAAGGTACTGTAGATGCTTCCTTAAATTATCTTCCAAGGCCTTTATGGTCTTGGCTCTTATATTTAGATCTTTGATCCATCTTGAGTTGATTTTTCTATAAGGTGTGAGATGGTGTTCCTCTCTCATTCTTTTGGATATGGATATCCATTCTCCTAGCACCATTTGTTCAAGAGGCCATTCTTTCCCAACTGAATGAGCTTGGTGGCCTTGTCAAATACCAGATGACTGTATATGTGAGGATCTGTATTGGAACTCTCAATTTGGTTCCATTGGTCTGTATGTCTATCCTTGTGCCAATACCATGCAGTTTTGACCACTGTAGCTTTATAGTATGTTTTAAAGTCAGGAAGTGTGATACCTCCAACTTCATTTTTCTTTTTCAATATGTCTTTGGTGATTCAGGTCCTCTTATCCTTCCAAATAAATTTGTAGTTAGTTTTTCCAATTAATTAAAAAGTGCAGTATTGATTTTTATTGGGATTGCATTAAATGTAGATTAGTTTGGGTAGGATAGACTAAACATCTTGATAATGTTTAGTCCTCCTATCCATGAACAGGGAATATTCTTCCATTTATTTTAGTCTTCTTTGATTTCCTTGAACATTGTTGTGTAGTTTTCTGTATATAAATCCTTTACATCTTTAGTTAAATTTGTTCCTTAGTATTTAATTCTTTTACTTACTATTGTAAATGGTATTTCTTCCTTGATTTTCTCCTCAGATTGCTCATTATTGGTGTACAGAAATGCTACTGATTTTTGAGCATTGATCTTATAGCCTGTGACTTTATTGAACTCCTTTATAAGTTCTAGAACCTTTGTTGTAGAATTCTCAGTGTTTCTATGTATAGGATCATGTCATCAGCAAATAGTGAAATTTTTACTTCTTCCTTTCCAATTTGGATGCATTATATAGCTTTTTTTTGCCTCAGTGCTGGAGCATATATTTCTGAGACAATGTTAAATAGGAGTGGTGATAGTAGGCATCCTTGACTTTTTCCTGATCTTAGAGGGAAAGCTTTTAGGACTTCACCATTGAAGATGATATTGGCTCTGGGTTTTTCATATGTACTCTTTATTATGTTCAGAAAGTTTCCTTCTATTCCTATCTTTTGCAATGTTTTTATCAGGAGAGAGTGCTGTATTTTGTTGAATGATTTTTCTGCATCTATAGAGATGATCGTGTGATTTTTTTTCTTTCAATCTGTTTATGTGGTGTATTACATTGATTGATTTTCTTATGTTGATCCTTCCTTGTACACCCAGGATGAAACCAACTTGGTCATGGTGTATTACTCATTTGATATGTTGTTGAATGTGATTAGCAAGGATTTTGTTGAGGATTTTAGCATCTAGGTCATTAGAGAGATTGTTCTATAGTTTTCCTTTCTTGTGGCATCTTTGGCTTTGGTATTAGGGTAATTTTGGCATCATAGAATTAGTTAGGCAATGCTCCTTCTACTTCTATTTTTTGGAAGAGCTTAAGCAGGATTTGTGTTAGCTCTTTCCGGAATGTTTGGTAGAATTCACTTGTGAAGCCATCTGGGCCTGGGCTCTTCTTAGTTGGGAGGATTTTGATGACTAAGTCTATCTCTTTACTTGTACTTGTACTGTTGAGTTCATCAATATCTTTTTTCATCAATGAAGGCCACTTGTGAATTTCTAGGAATTTGTCCATTTCATTTAGATTATCATTCTTGTTGCATATAATTTTTCAAGGTATCCTCCTATAATACTCTTTATTTCTGTGGGATCAGTGGTGCTATCCGCTCCTTCATTTCTTATTTTGTGTATTTGCATCTGGTCTCTCTTTTTCTTTGTTAGTCTGGCTAAGGGTTTTTCAATTTTATTCATCTTCTTGAAGAACCAGCTTTTGGTTTTATTTTTTCTAGTGCTTTCTTATTTTCTATTTCATTTAGTTATGCTCTAATCTTTGTTCTTTCCTTCTTTCTACTTCCTTTGGGATTAGTTTATTTTTGTTTTTCCTATTCCTCCAGGTGTGCAGTTAGGTCGTCAATTTTAGCTCTTTCTTCTTTTTTGATATATCCATTTATGGCTATGAATGTCCCTTTCAGTACAGCTTTGTCTGCATCCCATAGGTTTTAATATGTTTTGTTGTCATTTTTATTCATTTCAAGGTAGTTAAGCATTTCTTTTGTGATTTCCTCCTTGACCCCCTGGTTGTCTAAGAGTGTGTTGTTTGACTTCCATATCTTTGTGCCTAATCTGATTCTCAGGCCCATAGTGATTTCCAATTTCATCCACTGTGGTCAGAGAAATTACTTTACATGATCTCAATCTTTCTGAATTCATTGAGAGTTGTTCTGTGGCTTAGCATGTGTTCTCTCTTGGATTATGATCCATGTGCATGCAAGAAAAATGTATATCCTGCTGTATTTGGATGTAGCATTCTGTATATATCTATTAGATACAGATCCTCTAATGTATTAGTCAGAGTCTTTGTTTCTTTATTGATTCTCTGTCGAGATGTTCTGTCTAATGGTGAATTAAAGTCCCCCACTATAATTGTAGAGGCATTTATGTCTCCACTTAGTCTTTCGGTGTTTGCCTCATGTATTTTGAGGTGCCCTTACTAAGTGTATAAATGTTTATGATTGTTCTTTCTTCCTGAAAGAAAACCCCTTTTACTAATATATAGTGTCCATCCTTGTTTCTTCCAATAGTTTTGCATTTAAAGTCTATTTTGTCTGATATTATTATAGCTACTACCTTTTTTGGTTGTTGTTTGGTTGTAAAATTGTTTTACAGCCATTCACTTTCAGCCTCTTTGTATCCCTGTGTCTAAGGTCCTTTTCTTGTAGACAACATGTAGATGGATCATATTTGCTTGCCCATTCTGCCAGTCTGTGTCTCTTGACTGGTGAATTTAATCCATTAACATTCAGTGTTATTACTCTCAAAGAATTTCTTACATCAGTCATATTTTCTTTGGGTTTCTGTATGTCATCTGTTGTTTTTATTTCTCTTTTTGTCTTTTTAATTGTTCTTAGTCTCTCCTCCAACTCTCTCTCTCCTGTTTTTCCTTTCAACATGTAGAACTTCCTTTAGCATTTATTGAAGAGCAGGTTTCTTACTGGCATGCTCTCTTAATTTCTGTTTATCTGTGAATATTTTGAACTCTCCCTCATTTTTGAATGCCAGCTTTGCTGGTTAGAGAATTCATGGGTGGAAGTTTTTTTCTTTGAGTTCCTTGAATATATCATACCACTATTTTCTTGCCTGCATGGTTTCAGATGAGAAATCAGTACTTAATCTTATTGAGCTCCCCTTGTATGTGATGGTTCTCTTTTCTCTTGTTGCCTTGAGTATTTTCTCTTTGCAAGACAAGATCATTGAACATTTTAACAAGTATATGCCTTGGAGTAGGTCTGTTGGGATTTATACTGTTTGGTGTGTGCTGTGCTTCTTGGACATATATGTCCATCTCCCTCATTAGGGTTGGGAAGTTTTCAGCTATTATTTCCTATGGCACTCCTCCTGTTCCCTTTCCTTTCTTTTCTCCCTCTGGGATGCCTATAATGCATATGTCTGTGCATTTTCTGTTGTTTAAATCCCTAAGTCCCTGCTGGCTTTTTTGTATCTTTTTATCTATCTGTTCTACTATGTGTTTGATTTCAGATGTACTGTCTTCCACATCACTAATTCTTTCTTCTTCCTGTTCAAGTCTGCTGTTATGTGATTCCAGTGTCTCTTTGATTTCTTGGATTGTGCCATTCATCACCATCATATCTGTTATCTTTTTATGTATGTTTATAATTTCTTCAGTATGTTCTCCCAGTGTCTTCTTAATATCCTTAATCTCTTCCTTCGCTTCATTAAATTGGTCCATGATATTTGCTTGGAAGGCTATGATTAGTGGTTTGATGTTCTGCATCTCTTCCTGGTTTTTAGTTTGTTCATTGGACTGGTCCATGTCTTCCTGTTTCTTAGTATGGGTTGTAATTTTTTTTGTTGTCTGGTCATCATTTATCTTGATGGGCTTATTCACTTGATTAGCTTCTCTCTCTGCTCTAGAGTTTTGTATAACTGCTGGTTTCGTGTGTGTATTAAATTTTCTCTTTGACACTTCATTCTTCTTGTTCTATTTCCTTGCTGTTTTCTATGTTCCCTGGGCAGGATCCTCTCCCCAATCAGCTGTCCTTTGCAAGGAAGATGGTGAGTGCCCACTTAAACCGATGCCATCTTCCCAGAAAATGTCCCAACTTAATTTCAATAACATATACATACACTAATATTCTCCTCCAACTCCCACCTTTATTTGTACATGTTACAAATTATATCTTTGTGCATTGTATTTCCAATAGCATAGATTTATCATTGTTTTTCTTTGTTTTCAATTTTAGAGCCTATAAGAAGTAATTATTTCAAACAATATTTGCTCTTTTGTATATGAATTATTTTACTCAACATGAGGTTCATCCAAGTTGTCACATTTATCAGAGCTTCATTCCTTTTAATGGCTGAAAAATATTAGTTTGTGTGTATATACCATATTTGCCTTATCCATTCATTGGTTGATGGGCATGTAGTTTGCTTACATCTTTTGGCATTTGTGAATAATGCTGCCATGAATGTCAGTGTGCAAATATATGTTCAAGTTCCTGCTTTCAGTTCTTTTGGGTATATATCTATAAGTGGGATTGCTGGGTTATGTGGGAGGGAAGGCCATTATTACAGATAACATTTTTCCCCAGCTGCATTAACCAGAAGAGATAATCTGGGAGATGAATTTCTTTAATACATATTTTCATTAATGTGGTGGCTTCTTTGTAGATCTTGTCTTAACAGATTACTTTCACTGACCCTCCCCATGTTGCACGACATGGCTTCCTGCACCAATTTTCAAGCCCAAAACTCATGTCACGGGAAGCAGGTGTGTCTCAATTGATAGAGCTCCTGTTTACCATACGAGAAGCCCCAGGCTTGCTTCCCGGGGCCCCCTTGTGAGGGCAGGCTGGCCCGCGCGGTGCGGTGGGCTGATGCAGCAAGACCTCACAGCAAGGGGGAGATAAGCAAACACAGAAAAAACACACAGCAAAATGGACACAACAAACACAAGCAGCAAGGGGGGGATAAATAAATAAATAAATAAATCTTAAAAAAAAAAACAAAAAAACCTCATGTCACGCCTGGGAGCAGAATTTGGACCCTGGAAAGTCCTATTTCACCATATACTTAATATGCTCCCTTCCTCTCAATGTTCCTTTTGGGCAATAAAATATAGAGATCACACTTATTTTTGTATGAAATAATGCAAATAATTATAAATATTTGATGCAATTTTTTTGGGATTACTTGTATGTTTATGGATATCCCATGATATTTCATACTGCTGGAAGTGCATGCTTTCATGGCTTTATGGCACACAGAATTGTTTTTAAGAAATGAGATGCCATTTTAAATCCTGGTCCTTTGTATGTAACCTCTCTTCCCAAGTAGAAAATTTGGAGATCTTCTTTTCATTCCTGGTGTTAATTCAATATGTTTGATTGTTAAATCTCCCCTTAACCTTTGAAACTAGAACAGTTTCTTCTTTTTTGTGATAATTTTTATGACTCTTTAATGGACATACTGTTTCTTCAACATCTGTAATTTGGTGTATAAGGTATTAAAGAAACTACTTGCATTAACTGGTTTGGGTTTCATTTAGTCATATCATATCACTTTCCCAATGTGATCTAATCTGAGCTAGTATCAGGAGTGGTATTGAAGTAAAAGCATAAGACCCTGAAGATTGAGTGATTTGGATGAGAAACTTCAGGGGGAGAAGATGATATCTGAACCAGGATGATGACCAGACCAACCTTGGCATAAGATCTCAAGGGCTTTAGAGTTGGCATGGGGAAATTTCAGTGGAGTAAATGCATATGTCTCTGGAAACTTAGTTGTCTGGCACAATAGATTGAAAAAGTTATTAGTATTTAAAACATACATGGACAGACTTTCCACCCCCTGATTATTTCTATTAGCTTTACCTAGCATGGAAGAAGCCCATGAGATTTTTGGATACACTTAAAAAGCAAACCACTGAAAAAGGAGTATATTAGCAAGGGAAATGGTGGGATGAAACACCTGGAATGTCATGTTTGGGATGGCAGAGGGTCTGTGGATGCCTAGGACCCCGTTGAGCTGGAAGTCAGCAAACTTCCAGGGAGAAATTATAAAAATGTGGGAGGATTTGAGAGCAGATCTGAAAAGTATTCTGGCATTTCTTGTGAGAAATAAATCTGTTTACAGTAGTGAACAATGAATTAAAATCTTAATACCACTTTTAATGAGAAGAATAGTGTTTTATCATATAAAAGCCATTTTTTGTGTTTAAAGACTTTTTACAGGAAAAGGTATTATTTTGGATGCTGTATTTTGTGGAAAATTTATAGCAAAATATTAAGTTGCCAACTGATTTGTTGGGCACAATGAAACAGGAGCCTGATTTTGGAAATTCCAATAATCTGGAAATTAAGTCCCCAGTTAATAGTACTACATTTAAGGAATTAACTAAACTTGGAATTTATAAATCAGGATAGAAAATGCAGTTCTCCAGGAAAGACTTGTGGAAAGTATTACTCTCTGATAGCTTGGACCGCTGCTTCCTGCATGCTAAACCAACAAGTTTTTGGCAAGATCTGTATGAACAAAACCATTGTCAGCCTGGACTAAAAGAGTGCCCAATGAGGGGAGAGATGGAAAGGAAAAGGCTTTAAGAGGACAGTGGAAGCTGAGTTCTGGAATAAAAACATCTTCTTGGGCCAAGAGAGGGACCCCATGCATATGTATAGAGAGTTTGCACCAGAACTTGATGAGTGTGGATATTCCAGCCTATTGTTCAGGGAGAGTTTTGCCACCCCAGGCTACAGAGAGGGTGGAGCACATTTACCTATGGTTAGGGAGATTTAGGCCACCACCCCACTTGTCTGAAGGGGTTAAGCCTATTTCCATAGTTGGGGAGAGTTAGGTCACAACCTCATTGTTCTGAGAGGGTTGGACCTGTTCCCCATAGGTTGGGAAGTATGAGATCACCACCCCAATGATCTGAGGGGGGTGTGCCTGTTCCCCACAGATTAGGGAGGTCAGGATGCCACCTCACTGTGCTGAGGAAGTTGGGCTTGTGTGCCAGAGATTAGGGAGAATGTTGCTGCCACTTCACTGTTCTAAGGGAGTTGAGACTGTACCCGAGAGATCAGGGAAAGTGTGGCTTTGGCAGTTTGATATTGTTTATGAATTCCAAAAATAGATATTGGATTATGTTTGTAAACTGGTCTGTCCCTCCAGGCAAATTAGATTATATTGGATTCAGAGGTTTCACTTTTACCTGATTAAATAATGATTAAGGCTTTGGGCCATGTTAGTAGGACGTTATGTCCTCACCCCTTTGGTGGCAGGGACTCACAGAGAAAAGACATGCCAGGGAACAGAGTTAGAAGTTCTGATCCTGGATCCTGGGAAGTAAACACACAGAGAAGCAGATACATGAGGAAGGAGAATTGTCTCCATTAAATACAGTCAGAGGTCTCAGGAAGAGAGACAAGCCATTCACCTGATAGTCTACATCCTTGTGGAGAAAACAGAGGAGCTGAGCCTGAAGAGAAACAAGCCCTCAGAGGAGAGGAACCCAGGAAGCCTGAACCATTGCAGATATCAGCAGCCATCTTACTCCAACACGTGGCAACAGATTTGGTGAGGGAATTAATCTATGCTTTATGGCCTGGTAAATGTAAGCTTCTACCTCAAATAAATACCCTTTATAAAAACTAACAGATTTCTGGTATTTTGCATCATCACCCTTTTGGCTAAATAATACAGAATTTGGTACCAGAGAATGGGGTTGTGCTTTTGCAATTACCAAAATGCTGGAATGGTTTTATAAATGGGTAAAGGGTATTTTTTAGAGGAATTGTGAGGTTCTTGATCAAAAAGACTTACAATGCTTTGAAGAGACTGTTGATAGGGATATGGGTGCCAAAGAGACATTTTATGATAACTTAGAAGCAAATGAAAGTGTTATTGGAAAATGGAGGAAAGGTGATCCATGTTTTAAAGTCACAGAGAACTTAGCAAGATTGGCTCCTAATGTTTTATGGAAGACAGAATTTGAAAATGGCAAGCCTGGGCATTTAGCTGAAGAACTTTCCAAAGTAAACCCAGAGAAAATGGCTTGGCTTCTCCTTCCAACATATAGAAAAATTCTACATGAGAGGGATAAGCTGAGGACTGAATTGTTGGGCACAAAGAAACCAGAAACTGATTCCAGAAATTCCAAGCCTCTGGAAATCAAGTCCCCAGATGATAGTGCCTCATTTGAGGATTTAACTAAACTTGAAACTTGCAAATCAGGATTGAAGATGCAGTTATCTAGGAAAGACTTGTGGAAATTATTACTCTCTGATGACTTGGACCCCTGCTTCTTCTATGCTAAACCAACAAGCTTTTTGAGAGAGCTGTATGAACAAAACCACTGTAAGCTTGGACTATAAAGGACATGGGTGGGAGAGATTGAAGGGGAAATGACTTCAAGAGGAAAACCATGGAAGCTGAGATCTGGAATTAAGACATTGCCCTAGGCCAAGAGAGGAACCTCACCCATGTGTATAGAGAGCAAGTGTTTGCCCCAGCAGTTGAAGAGGGTAGATGTTCTTGCCCAGTGTTTGGGGAGAGTTTTGCTGCCCCAGGGTACAGAGAGGGTGGACGACATTCCCCAAGGATTAGGGAGGTTAAGTTCACAACCCTATAGGTCTGAGAGGGGTAGACCTGTCCCTCATGGATTAGAGAGGCTAAGTTCACAACCCCATAGGTCTGAGAGGGGTGGACCTGTCCCTCATGGATTAGGGAAGATCAGGTTGCCAACTTGCTGCTCTGAGAGGGTTGAGCCTGTATACCAAAAGTTAGAGAGCATGTTGTCCTCACTTCACTGTACTAAAGGGGTTAAGACTCTAACCCAAAGATTAGGTAAAGTGTGGCAATTACCCCAATGGTCTTAGAGGGTTATGTTTGGAGCTTGGTTGACACCTAGCTGCTTGATGAGGGTGGAACTAAGTAAATGACTGTTGAGCAAACCTGTGAAACGGGTGGGTCCTTATAAGGCCCCAGGCAAAGAAACCATCCTCTTAAGAATGACTTTCAGATTTTGACATCTAATGAAGTATGTCCTGCAGGGTTACTGAATGGTTGAGGACCCATGACACCTATTTCCCTCACAATTTCTCCTATGATAACAAAAATGTTTATCCTTTGTCTGCCCATTTGTGTATTGGAAAGAGATAAATGGTTTTGTAAATTTTAGAGGTCTACAGCAGATGGGACTTTGCCCCAAGATAAACTATATTTCTTTAAACTGATTATGATATGATTTTGTACTTAGTATTGTTACTGAAATAAGGTTTTTTGAATATTGTAATGTCTTTTTGGAATTTAGAGGGTGAGATGTGGCAGTTTGATATTGTTTATGAATTTCAAAAATAGATATTGGATTATGTTTGCAAACTGGCCTGTCCCTCTGGGCATATTAGATTATATTGGATTCAGAGGTTTCACTTTTACTTGATGAAATAATGATTAAGGATTTGATTGGGCCACATCAGTAGGAAATTGAATCCCCACCCCCTTGGTGGGTGGGGACTCACAGAGAAAGGACATGGCATGGACCAGAGTTAAGAGTTTTGATTCTGGAGCCTGGGAAGTAAACACACACAGAAGATGGTTCATGAGGAAGGAAAGAAGTCTCCGTTAAACACAAGCAAAGGCCTCAGGAAGAGAGGTGAGCCATTTGACTGATGTTTCCAGCTCCTCTTGTGGAGAAAGCAGATCACCTGAGCCCAAAGAGAAGCCCCAGGAAGAGAGGAACCCAGGAAGCCTGAACCCTTGCAAATGTAGGCAGCCATCTTGCTCCAACATGTGGCAACAGACTTTGGTGAGGGAAGTAATCTGTGCTTCATAGCCTGGTAACTGTAAGCTTCTATTCCAAATAAATACTTTTTATAAACACCAACAGATTTCAGGTATTTCACATCAGCACACCTCTGGCTGACTAATACAGTGGCCATCAATTCAATGTTCTTGGAGGGTGAGGTCTGGAACTCAGTCACCACTGCGATGCTTGATGAGGGTGGAACCAAGAAAATGGCTGTTTGACAAGCCTGTAGGAGGGGTGGGTCCCAATGAGGTCTCCAGGAGAAGAAACCATCATCTTAAGAATGACTCTCAGACTTTGAAATCTAATGAAGTATGCCCTGCAGGTTTTTGGAACTGTTGGGGACATGTGATGCATATTTCCCTCTGAAATTCTCCTTGTGGTAATGCAAATGTTTATCCTATGTCTGTCCCTCTGTATATTGGAAGCAGATAACTTGTTTTGAAAGTTTCACAGGTGTACAACCAGAGGGGACTTTGCCCCAGGATGAACTGTATTCCTGTAACTGATTCTGCTGTGATTTTGTACTTAGCATTGCTACTGAAAGGATTTAAGCCTTCTTTGAAATATTGTAATGTCTTTTTGGGATTCAGAGGATGGACTCTGGCAATTTGAGATTACTGATGAAGCCCAAAAAGAGAAAGATTATGTTTGTAAACTAATCTGTTCCTCTGAGTGTGATACCCTTTGATTGTATTAAATTCACAGGATTTAAATTTACTTGATAAAATTAGTTTAAGTCTTTTGATTTGACCACATCAGTAGGACATGACTTAGGTTATGTCCCCACCCCCTTGGTGGGCTGATATAAACAGACACTCACTCAAGAAGACACACAAAGGAGGAGGGAACTTTTTCATTTTTGATCCTGGGACCCTGGAGTGAACTGAGCCATTTGCCTGATATAGAAAGCCCAGAAAGACATAAGTCCTATGCCAAGAGAGAGGGGAATCCCTGAGAGACTATCCCTAACAAGTAGGGAGAGGATTGGAAGCACAGAGGGAAAGTAGAGGTCAGACAGAGATCAGCAGCCATCTTGCTTCAACACATGGCAACTGACTTTGGTGAGAAAGCAATCTCGAGCTGCACTCTTTAGGGCCTTGTAACTGTAAGCTTTTACCCCAAAGAAACACCCTTCATAAAAGCCAACATATTTCTTTGCATCATCACCCCTTTGGCAGACTAATACATGTTCCTTAGAGGAAAGGGATTCAGAAATGACTTTCTGTTTGTGCTGAGTGCCTCAAATTGGAAAAGGAAAAAGATTCATTGAGAAATTTAATATACACATAGTAATAATAATGATTTCTTCATGTAACTTCACCACAGGCAGGTAGAGCATTTCCCTGAATATGTTAGGGAGAAGGAAGAGGAAGTGAAACCCAAACCCCTAATTATCATATATTCATACGGTGAAGCATATATTTCATGTTGACTCACTTCATATCCATGCTAAGTTCCTTGTAAACTTGATTTTTAGTATTACAGAGACTGCAAATCTAAACACTGCATTTCCCAGAATCCCTTGCAGGTAGAATTCCACCGATTTCCTAGCATCCATGGAACTGTTTGCCCCACATGGCAAAAGGGAGAAGTGAGCAATATGACATGGCAATAGCATGTAGGGAACCTAATGTCCAATGAGTACCACCATGGCAGATGTGTTTAATTGGTTCCTCCAAAGTCTATGGAGGTGGAAGCAGTTTCCTGATGTGGTAGATTTTCAAGTATAGCAAATGCTGTGGGGTCTGAGAACCACAGTGGCAGCAACTCCCTCAGAAATCCAGTTCTGTGATTTCTTTCTGGATCGGAACTTATGACAGCAGCCTAGAGCCTGCTCCTGTAAGTCAACTAATGATTTGATTCAAGAAGTGATTTTGAATTGCACACAAAAATATGCTGAAAGTAATAGAATGTGACAGAGTGACTGCTAAAAAAGTGAAAGTTCATGGAACAGCCTGGTTGTGCAATGAGTAAAAATTGACTAGCTCAGACAACACATAAGAATTGGAAAGTTAATAGGCTATGTGTGTGCAAAACCTAAATTGATAATCACACAGTGAGTTTGTAAGAATGATAGGTGAATTGAACATCTGGATTTCAAGGAGTCATAGTTGGATGATGCAGAATTGGTTTTCAAGCAGATGCTATTTAGTTACTTACAGCAGCTGTGCAAGGAGAAACAGTTGAGTGGCTTAGGATGGGTGTTTAATGACTACAATTAAGGAACCAGTGAGATTATGCAACAGGTATAATTGAATAGCATAGAGTTGAGTAGAATACTGTGGACTGCAAGGAGGGAAATAGAATGTCACAGAGTGGGCTTGCAAATCATGTATTTTTCTGGTGTACAGCAGGCATGCAAGAAGTAAAAGTTTAATAGCACACTTGAGTGTGCAAAGAGTGATAAAGGAATTGCATAGAGTGCATGTGTTCAGAGCATTTGTGAAATAACACACAGTAAGTATGCATGTTCAACAAATGAAAGGCATGGCATAGCCTTGATGTGTAAAGTGTGTAAATTGAATAATATAAGCAGGTGTTTTGCCAAATGGATGTACCATGAAGAACACTTGATGTGCAATGAATTTAAGCTGAAAAGTGGGTTCCAAGGTATGATGATTGAACAGCACAGAGTGGGTGTCCATGGATTTGTGGATGAAATATCCTATTTGTACGTTGTCAAGCAAGCCAGACACAAAAGTACAAATACTGTATGATTGCATTACTATGAACCAAATATATTGTTTAACATATTGTATGATTTAAAAAAATTATATGTATCCTGTACGTTTACATGAAAAATGTATGTTTTTATTCAACTGTGTTTTCTTTTTATTTTTTAATTGTTTATATTTTCAATTATTAAATGTACAAAATAAAGTTAAAAAAAGATTGAGTGCAGTGATTTTAAGTTGGATGGTTTGTAGAAATGTGCAAGGAGTTTATGTTGTTTAGTACACAAAGGTTGCATCAGAAAAGTTATGGTTAGTTTTAAGGAGGGAATATTGAATGGCAGAGAACAGTTGTGCAAGTGTGAACACTGGGTGGTGCTTAATAGGTATGTAATTAGTGGTTGTTGAATCACAAACAGCGAGTGTGAGAGGGTTTATAATTCAGGGGAATAGAGTGGGTGTTCAAGTAGTATAAATGAATGCTACAACCTGGTTGTATAATGATTAAAGGTTAATATCTGAGTGAAGTGTATAATGACTGGAATTTTAACTGTTCACAAAGAGTGCTCAATGTGTGTAATTTGAACAACAAAATGGGCATGCAGATTTGATAGTCAAATAAATCTGCTGGGGAGTCAGAAGTCATATTTGGATGATGCAGAATGGGTGTTCAAGGAGATCGAGAATTGCAAAAGGTGCCAATACTTGAGGTAATGATAGAATGAATCCATTGATGTGCAGAGAGGAAATGGAGGTAAAAATGTTGCTATGCAACAGGTTAAGTTGAATAGCACAGAGAGGATTGTCTGAAACAAAATTTGGATGGAACACAATGGGTACATGACATTGTAAGCTGAATAGAACATAGTGGGTTTGCAAGAAATTATGGTCAAATAGCAAATGGAAGATAGTCAAGGTTTGAAATTTCATTGCAGAGTTCAAGACTGGATGTTGGATGGTGCAGAATGGATGAGCATGCTGTGGGTGTTGAATTGCAGAGGGAGTGTGGATGGAGTCATAGCTGTATGGGACATAGTGAGTTTGCAGGGAGTGGAAGGAAATGGCATACATTTAGTGTAACAAGTGAATATTGAATAGCATAGATAGGTACAATGAAAGAAAGTTGCACCCATACTGTGCCATTTAGCTATCACACCTTCCATAGCCACTGTTTCTGATTTAAAACCCTTACACACCAGTTCTGTATCATTCAAAAATGACTGTTTAAACACCAAGTTGTTACTTTCACATCAATCATGCACACCAACTGTGTCAATTTATATGCTTTGCAAAACCTTTGCAAGCCATTAAACTTCCAATCATTCCAGGTTGTCTCTGATTATATGTACATTGCCCAACAAGGCTATGCCTTACTCTTTCAACCTCCCTGCACAATTCAGCTATCACTCCATGAACATTTGTTTAGCAAACATGCCTTGCACACAACCTCTGTTCCATCCACATCCAACTTTTTGCACACTTTTCTGTACCAGTTATCTCTCCCTCTTGGCACACTCATTGTGCAATTAAAATCCACACATTGTAACCCATTCTGCCACATCCAACATCACTCTTTCCACACCCACTGTAGTGGCCAGACATTAAAACAACATGGACCACTGCACAAAATTTGATACGGACAATGAAATGGGTGATGATTTTTACACATCAGGAGGGTATAAGAAAGTGCATTACTCACATAATGAGGTTATCTAGGGTGAGCAGTTCAGGCTTTCCAAACAAGTCCAAAAATGACTTGAAAGAGCAGAGAAAGGCTTGGGGTTTTCATCATGGTTAGTGGTTGAGGCTGAGATGAGGGATCCTGCACAAAGTCAGGGGCATCAATCATTTGAACTTTGAAGGGAAAGATAAAGAGGTGAGGTTTAAAATATGTCTGTAGTCAAATATTGGAGTCAGACTCTTTCTTACAATCCCTCAATGGTGTTTGATTAATTAAATATACCATGTTTAATTTCATTGAATTTGAACTTAAGTAAGCCATTATGGTGCTCTCTGAGACCTGCAAACTTAAGCCAATAAGGTGAATATTCTGATGAAAGCCTTCTCCAAGAATCTGGAATTGTGTATTATGAAAGTGAAATGGTTGCCTTGGTCACTTAATAATGTCTGAAACTATAAATTTGATAAGGGAATGGCTTGATGAGACCTTGTATTGTGGCTTTAGTTTTGTGTAGAGACATATGTGTCTTTGATTTCTATGTTGGCTATCTATGAAGCCAATTATTTGATCAGGCCTTCATCTATTAAGGGACAACATTGGATAATAAATTTTTCTTGCTGTCTTTGGTCAGACCAGATATCCAGACCTTTGACAGTGCCCAAGAGTCTGTAAAAATGTGCTGATGGTGCATAATGTTGGCTAGGAAATCCAGCACTAAGAGAACTTAGTTGGCCAACTGTGTTGACACCTGAATCCCAAATTTTGTCTGGGACATCTCAGTTAAGGGATATAAAGCAACAGCTCTTCAGTGATATCTATAATGTGGGATGGTGGTGATTACACCTATGAAGTGTATGGATTCCCTTCACTCTTAACTGAGTTGATCCCAATGGGCTTTCCAGGTAGCCAAGGGATCTGCAAAAGTGGTGACTTCTTCCAGCACTATGGCATCTTTCAAGGGACTGATGAAAGAAGAGGCAACTTTGATTGCAGGTAGGATATGCCAAAGAATCCAGATTTGGCACTAAGTATAGCAAGGAAGCCTCAGTGGCTGTGTTGAGCTTGCAGGATGCTCATTCTTTGAAACAAGGCACCATGGAAATCTGTATACAAAGGCCCATTTTCTCAGGGCCTGTGAGAGTCTTTCTTTTCAGGAGAGTCCAGCATGTGGCCAGCAATTGCCACTATAATGGCAAATAGCATATGTCCCAGGAGGATGGTTTCTTTCATCAGAAGTGCAAGGACAAGTAATGCCCATCATGGATGTTCCAGAGTTTCTAGGAAGCATGAGAAGATGATGGTAAAGCCTCTACAGTGAGGGAGACTCTGGAGGGCACGAAGGGGAGTTAATACAGTTAGAGGCAAAGTTTTGGATTTTATCCAGGTTTGCACTACAAAGATCTAACATATTAGGTAGTAGCTAATTCAAAGCTAACTTGCATATTACCTGTATATTCATTTTTAAGAATTGGCCTTCCTTAAGTCATTTCATAGGAACTTAAGTCAAGTCCTCTTGAGGGAACAGTTCTTACTCTCAGTAGGGCAAAGGGCAAGGTTTTATCTCACTTGAGGTTAAGCCTCTAAACAAATCCTAACTATGGTTTCTTTCAAAATGTGATTCATTCACTCAGTAGATGAGACCTCTAGGGAGAAAACAAATGTTAATCTATAATGAACAGTCCAGATACATCTTTGCTTACCTTAGAGATAAAGGCTGCTATGTTCTCACTTTGTTTGGAAATAGGAAGTCTGAATCTTGGAATTATTTAAGTACAATTCTTACCAACTCTTGAGCATTTTCTGATCAGCAAAGGAAGACTACCACACATCCAGTGAAGGTGTCTACAAAAACTAACAATTATTTGAAATTTCCCAGTGTTTTGGGCATTGCAATGAAGTTAATTTGCCAACGCTCTCCTCCTTGCAGGCCTTGGAATTGTACTTCCTTGTTTAAAGTTAAATGATTAATCTGAGGGTTATCTTTAGCACAAGTGACACATAGGACATTTACAGTGTGAATAGCTCTTTGTAAGTTAAGACCAAGTAGAAATTTGGACATCCACTGAAGCATAGTCTTTCATACATAATACCTCTGCTTGTGAAAGGGCAAGACAATAGGTTTGACTAAGTTCTTGGGGGAGCGGGAGGATTTTGCTATCCTTTAAATCTTCCCTCACTAGCCAGTCACTTTGTGTTGTTCTAGTATAATCCCATTCCTTTGTTCTTGATAAGTGTTTTTCATATAGCTGGAAGTTGGGCTTTTATTGAGGTGTGAGTTATTAAAGACGCCATAAGTATTAATGACTTCTGAGGCTGCTTGGCTACTGCTTTGCCTCCTTGATTAGCCAAATGATTTCCTTCAACTTCACTGGTGTTGATTGTTTTGATATCCTTTACAATGGACTACTACTGATTCCTTGGGAAGCATAACTACTTCTAACAATTTAAGAATTAAGTTGACATGTGTTTTGTTTTTATTGGCAGAAGTGAGCAGTCCCTGTTCTTTCCATATGGCCCTATGTGCATGTAATACTGCAAAGGCATGCCTTAAGTCTATGTAGATGGTGACTTTCTTTCCTGTGTCCAGTTGTAAGGTTCAGATCAGAGCAATTAGCTCCAGTCATTATGTGGATGTTCCATCAGGTAGGGCCGTTTCTAATGTGTCATTGAGTGTAATGATAGCATACCTGGTGCACTGCTTTTCATGATCCATAAAACTGCTTCCAGCTTTAAAAAATTCTAGATCTGGGTCAAAGAAGAGCACATCTGTGACTTGGTCTACTGGAATATACTTCATCAATTAGCTGTACACAATCACATTTAGGAGTTAGACAGGTTTGACCAACAATCAAGCATAGTACTCATTTAATCTTCCCATAGTGAGCCAATGCCCCCATTTTGTTCTAACAATGTTAAAAAATAGTGGGGAGTATAAATTACTAAAGGTAAACTTTCCAGCTTCTTACAAAAGGCCACAGGTTGCTGCCACAGCCCTTAGGCAGACTGGCCACCCTTTATCCACTGGATCTTTTGCCTCCAAAAGGCTGTGCAAAGACTCCTAGCATAACTCCTTGGCACTCATCAAACAAATGGAATTTTTTCATAGGGTCAAGCAGTCCCAAAGTTGGAGCAGTAACTTTTGCTTGAGGTTCTAAAAACAAATGCAAACTCTAGTGTCCAAATTAGGGGCTTTTTCTCAATTTCCTTAAGGGCCTCATTTAGTGGATTGGCTATAAGTCCAAACTTTGGTATCCACAGTCTACAGTCACCAGCCAAGCTGAGAAAACTTCTGAGTTCCTTTTTGTTCTTAGGCTCTGACACTCAGCATAAGGCTTCTTTTCAACTGGACAACAGGGCACTTTGTCCCTCTGATAGCTCAAAACCAAGATACTTAACATGGGTTTGTGTAATCTGATCCTTCTTTCCTGATACTTTATATACTTTTACAGCTAGTCTCCTTATCATTATTACAGTGCTTTTATTTGAGGCTTCCTGAGTTTTACTGGCAATGAGTATACCACCTCCATATTGGAGGACAGTTCTAATTGCAAGATGTTATTGTACTCAAGAGATCTCTTATCAAGCTACTTTTAGTATTGTGGCTATACAGTTTTGCACAGAGAAATCATTCTTTTCTTAGTCATAGGTTCTTAGCCAAATTGTGCCCAATTATTCAAAATACGGTCAAAAGACCTTTTCCTTTTACTTCAAATCTCTGTTTTAATTTATGAACTTCCTCCTATTTCCTCTAAGACACCACAATATACCTATACCAAAATGATATCAATTTATTAGCCAATGTTAGGTAGGGCCTTCTCTACCAGGGGGCTGCTCCCCTGGTACTGTAGGTGTCTACAAAACCAACAAACCAATAAACCAAGAGCAGCTAAGCTGCTTACAGTTTTTGCAGGAGATTTAAACCCACATCCACAGTAACCACTCAGTTAAATCTTAAAGCCACTTACCAGAGTCAAGGAGGAAGTTTTGCTGTTTCCCTTGGTGAGCTGAGCTGTCTGAACAGTGACACCCAGGGGCTAGAAGGACCCAGTCCTGGCTCTCAAGACTAAAAGCTCTGATGAGTCCACTGGGCAGCAATCTTCTCAGGAACTGCAAGTTCACTTCCAGGGTTCCAACTTGAAGGGGACTCATGTGAGTTCCCTGTGTTCTTTTATTTTGCCTGGCACAGAGAACTGGGGTCCAAACCAAGGTTTTGTTATGCAAGGGAAAGCTTATGAAACCAGGGGAGTTCTGGAGACAGACAAAGCCTCCCTAAACAGCAGAAGTAGCAACATTGGATTGGCTTGTATAAGGGTCGGGTTCAAGGGGTTCAGTTACAAGATTGACAGGTATGGAGGGGTTGTATCTTGCACATGCTCTGTAGCACTGCATGCTTTAACATGCTTAGTCATGCATCACACGTACAGAAAATAGTGTCAAAATCCCACCCAGAGATGTAGATTTCACTGTTATAGTGAACTAAAATGCAGCTAAATTCGTTCTACTACCCTACTGAGTCTGCACTAAAATCTGAAAACTCCAGTTTGTGGGTGTTTAGATTTTGTGGCTAGCTTCTGACCACAGCTGGTAAATGATTTCTATTCTGATCAGTTGGCTATTGCTGCAAGGCTAATATTAGATTAACAGAGGAAGAGGAAATTTGAGTGGAGGTAATTCTTACAAATAGTCATTACAAATATCTTACTACAAAATAATCTTTTTTAAAAAGAGATTATTTCATGAAAAAAAATGCTTATAATTGTTTTTTTATTTCTATTTATCTCATGGATGAAGCAGATTTATACCTGCCTTTGTTCTTACACAGAAATGGCTGCTTATCTCCTGGGACAAATATTAGACCTAGAATCCAAACATATTCAAATCTTAATTACATATGTTGCTAGTTACCCCAGACCTTCTCTTGATAATTAGTAATAAGACTGCTAAGTTTTTTTTTAAAAGAATGAAACATGTTTAGATGTGAAAGGTCATTTTTAGTCATAAAAGGAGAAGCTATTATCAAATTATCTGTAATGATGCCTCGGTTGAACATAGCTGGTATCTACTCTTATGTTGAAAACTGAGGATAAACACTTGTTTTTACTAACACAGAATGGAAAATTTTGTGTTAAAAATAATTGAAGGGAGAGCTCAGCAACCTAGACCATTATTTTTTGAAGACTATCCACTTTGGGTGTGAATAGAGTTGTAAAATGCCATAGAATTTATGCTTACCCTTCTTGACTCACAGGTAGTTAAGTAGAAAGTATTGTTAATAAAAAGGACACTATGAAAATGGATGGCATCATTACTATAGCTTGGCATGACCCCCCAGCTCCCAAAACATCCTCTACCAAAAGCCCAGTGGGATACTCTAGAGGCATGCCTGCACCACAATCCCCAGCCCCAACACCAATATGACTTTCAAGGGAACAAATGTCACCCAAAATGTCTGAATCAGACTCTCCTCCCAAGTATGGAAAACTGAGGCATTGAGATTAGCTGTCACTGGTGGCTGAATCACATTCAGACTAGACAAAGTTTCTAAAAACTCCTGCTACTGAAGTCCCTGGACCAACCCTGGGTCCTTTCCATCCTGAAGCTTGACTCTCAACTGCTCCTTGGAGTTCATGATACATCCAAGTATGCTTCTGATGAATTTTCATGTTTTTAAAGTTGTTACTATCCATCTAACTTCTTGGGAGCTTATGGAATATTGAGGCATTGTGCCCTGTGACAAGCCATCTCATCTCTGTACATCACTTCCTGCACTGGTGTTCACAGAGATTACCATTTCCATCTGAGCTTTGGTTGTGGGACTCATTCTGCTTTATTCATTCCCCAGTTCCATGTCCTCACAATAGACTTTGGTGAACAGAGCTATGAGATAGCTCAGCATTCTCATCCTAACCACTAGGCTGCTTCAGACACAGTAGCCACATTTCAACTATTTGCATTGGCCCTGTGGGGACACAGGGGTTTTCTGATACTTTGGAAGTAAGGTAAACATAGATTTGGTCTGTTTAAACATTCCCTTGTTATCCTTTCTTTTTGACTACTGCTACAACATGGGCTGTAGAATTTCTCTATAACTTATTGTCTTTGGTGAAGACCTGTTTGTGGATTCCAGCATGCATTACCCTTGCCCCAAATGTTGCCCTTGGAAGAAATCAGACACTGGGTCACTAGGGGTTCACCAGCACCTAAAAGTAAGTATTATTCCTCTTGAAAGTCCCACCTCCCAACATGGGCTACCTTTATTGTTCATCTAGTGGGGAGGTTGCCCAGGTCTTGACTTATTCTCTTTACAATGTATGATTTATGCCAAATGCTCTGGTGTTTCAGGACCTTGCTTTTATTCTGAGATAACCCAGATGTGAAATAAGGACTTGCAAGTCCACAGTCTCCAGGATGTTTGTTTGTTTAGTTTCTTAAAGAACACAAAAGCTAAGACTGGCTTCTTCATTCAGATTGTGATTTAGTATCTTCTCATAAATTAATAACCCCACTAACAAGCAGCAAATGCCACTGAATCAATGGAATGGGAGATCACATGGAAATATGGCATGCAATGGCAGGAAGGAATCTCATTTGATATTCATAATTTTATCCTGCTCCAGTTATAACTAAAACAAAACTACTATAGAAATTAAACCAGGGAACTGACTTTCACAAAAAATATGTGATTCAGTCAGGTAGAAGGAAAGGCAATAGACTCATTTCAACATTCCAGAAAGAGTTTCAAACTGATAATTAAGTGTCCTGGAACCATGGGCTCTTGGATTTAACTTCCTTTGAACATTGTACTTATAGTCAGAGAAAAGACATGGAACAAAATGGTAGCAAAGTTGGGCATTTGCTTCTATGATATTGCAGGTAATGAAAATTGTAAATAGTGCTTTATTAAATACTTTTAAACAATTATCCAATTTTGTACATGGTCTGTTTTTTACCAAGCCCTGAGTGCTGGACTGCTGCACCCATTGGCTTTAGACTGAAGTCTATACTTGCACCCTGGGTCTGTAGGAAGAAGTAGTTTCTGGGAGGTTGTGCAGCCCTGTGTACCTCTTTTGAGGATGGTCTTCTATTCTAGCTAGTGTTATGATCATGGCAAGTTATTTTCTCTGAGTGCCAAGCATTTCTCTGTGAATGTGGGATATTTTCTGAATCTACAGAAGTTCTAGAACTGATAGATGGATGGAGATGGATGTGGAAGCTGACAGGGGACAGTAGTGTTATGGAAAATGTAGCTCTGGGTTAAGCAGTAGGAGGAGACAATTCTATGGCATCTCCAAAGAAAATGAGGATGAGGATGATGTCACAGGTGTCCCATTGTGTTGCTTCCAGAACCTAAACTGGGGATTGGTTGGGCAGGTGATAGGTTGGGGTAAAATTCTGGGGCTCAGGACCTGATAATGGACTGGACCTGATAATGGGCAGAGGAGCCTAGAGATGGAGAGGAGGCTCCTGGTATCCTTCTATTTCTGTTGTTCACTACTTTCTTCAAATTAGAGTCTGCTGAGAACTTTTCTCCTATGCTCAGCTTCCAGTATCTCAGGCATAGATTACTGCCTCTGGTTTCCTGCACACACTGCCTTATCCATCCATCTCAGCCCTCCTTCAACTCACCTTATGTTCCTGCCTTCATGTACAGGTCCACCTGTGGCTGTTTACACAACTGTGATATCCTGGTAACCTGAGTGCAATTGGCTCCCTTGAAGAGCTGAACCTCTACAGTGATCAAGGATTCATCATGACAATATTTCACTGCAGTATCCTATGTCAGAGATAAACACCCTTGAGTGGAAGAAAATCCCAAGTGGTCACCCCTTTACTTCTGAAAGAAAATTTCTACTTCTTATTGAATAGCAAGAAAAAATACCAAAGGAATTTAACTGAAAACAGGGAATGAAATGATCAAGGGCCATTGCTCTGCAGAGGAAAAACTGAACAAAACAGAATGAAATTCTCCTAAGATGCACATCTTCCTTTCTTTGATAGATTTCAAGTTTGCACAAGGGAATAATCCAAGATGTGGAATAAAATATCCTCTTCAGACTGACCCTGCTATAGTTACTCCTGTTTGAGGAAGAAGCCCATTTTTTTCCTATAAGGAGAAGTAGCCTTCTTCTTCATCTTGTTACTACATGCACAGCCCTTTACCACAGACACCAAGCATGGGTTCCACAACAAGAGGATATCCATTCCCACTAAGACTTTCATAATTAGAGAGGAGAAGTCATTGCCTGGCTTCTAAGCTTCAACGGACAGATGGACTCTCTTGTTAATGGCTAATGCAGCTGATGACTTTAATTTGAAGGTACTGCTCATTTACCATTCTGAAAATCTTAAGTCCTTAAGAATTATGCTAAATCTACTCTGCATGTGCTTTATAAATTGAAGAAAAAAGCCTGGATGAGAGAGCATCTATTTACAGCCGTTTACTGAATAATAGTCCTCTGTTGAGAACTACTGCTCAGAAAAGATTCCATTCAAAATATCATTGCTGTTTGATCACTATGAAAGTCCTAGATGGCATGTCCTTCCAAATATAAGGCTGCTTTATATAAATTGAAAATCTGTTGTTTATTGTACCCACCTTCATCAATTACATTAGTTAAATCTTCTAGATAACTTGGTGCAACTTCTACATCAGCATTTTTTTGCTTCTCCTTACTTTTATGTAGTGGAAACAGCTTCTTTCCTTAAACAAATAGTTTCAAATTTTTCTTCTACAGCCTCCTCACCTCTCTCAGCCTTCACTGAATAGAAGAGAGTTAGTGCCTTGCCCTGTACTAGGGTTTCACTTGAGGGAGTGTTGTGGTTGGTTTGGTTTTCCATCCAAACCACTAAAACTTTCTTCATATTAGCAATATAGCTGTTTCACTTTCTTATCATTAGTGTGTTCACTAGAGTAACATTTTTAATTTCTTTGAAAAAGTTTCCTTTGCATTCACAACTAAGCTAACTATTTGCCACAAGCAGCCAAGCACTTGGCTTATCTCAGCTTTCAACATGCCTTCCTCACTAAGCTTAAGTTTTCTAGTTTTTTTCTTCTTTTTTTTAGGTACTGGGGCCAGGAATTGAACCCCAGACCTTGTATGTGGGAAGCCAGCACTCAACCACTGAGACATATCAGCCCCCTTGAGTTGTTTTTTTCATTTGTTTGCTTGTTTTTGTTTTGTTTTTAGAAGGCACTGGGGACACAACCTAGGATTTCCCAGCAGAAAGCAGGCTGTCAAATGCTTGAGTCACAACCTCTCCCAATCTTTCTACCTTTTGATTTAAAGTAAGAGATGCATGATTCTTTCTTTCACTTGAGCACTTAGCAGCCAAAGCAGGGTTATTAATTTACCTAATTTCAATATTGTGCTTCAGGGACTAGGGAGAGGGAGAGAGATGGGAAAAGCCATTTGGTGGAGTAGTCAGAACACATACAACATTTATCAATTATGCTCACTATCATAAGGTAGCACAGTACGTGGAATCCCAAAATAATCACAACTGTAACATCAAAGGTAACAGATCACCATATCACATATAATAATAATAAAAAAGTTTGAAATATTGCAAGAATTACCAAAATGTGACATGGAGACATGAAGCAAGCATATACTGTTGGAAAAATGGCACCAATAGACTTGTTTGAAGCACGGTTGCCACATATCTTCAAGTTTTATAAACACAAAGTTCAATAAAATGAAGTATGCCTTTATAGTCTCTAAATTTTGCTGTTCCTGAATGGCATAGTGTTGGAATCATTCAGTATTTAGCCTTTTCAGATTGACTTCTTTCACTTGGCAATATGCATTTAAGATTCATTAATACATTTGCATGACTTACTAGCTCATTTCTTTTCATCACTGGATAGTATACCAATGCACTGATGTACCACAATTTGGTTATCTTTTTCCCTATTGAATGATACGATGACTCCTTCAAGTTTTCCACCATTATAGGCAAAGTTTCTGTAAATATTTGAGTGCTGTGTTCTGTGTGAACAAGTTTTCTAACCAGTTGGCTAAATATCTAGGAGTGTGGTTACTGGGTTGTATGGTGATACCATATTTAGGTTTGAAAGAAATGTAAAACTGTCTACCAAAGTATCTGTACCATGTTGTTTTCCTACCAGCATCAAAAGAGAGTTCCTGTTGTTCTGCATCCTCAACAACAGTGTTCTCTCTTTTTTGGATTTTAGCTATTTGAATAGGTATGTCGTACTCCCTCATTTGGGTTTAATTTGCTTTTCCACAATGATAAGTGATGTTGAGCATCTTCGTGTATACCTATTATCCACTTGTATATACTTTTTTTGAGTTGGTCCTACTGAAATTTGTAGACTTTTTTGAAAATTTTATTATAATCAAAAAAACAAAAAAGTCTATTTTAACCATTTTTAAGTGTGCAGTTCAATTATATTAACTACCAGTGCAATGTTCTGCTATCATCACTATGATTTAATTGAGCTGATTTCTTCTTGAAAATGTTTATGATTATTTTTTGCAAGTTTAGATACAAGACATTTTTTCAGATATGTATTTTGCAATTATTTTATCCAAGCATGTGGCTTACATTTTCATTGTATTAACAGTACCTTTTCAGTGAGTAAAATTTTAATGTTAATAAAATCCACCTTATTAACTTCCTTCATGAATTAAATTTGTGTTGTATAAAATGTTATCACCAAACCCAAGGTCATAAAGATTTTTACTATATTCGAGAATTTTTATAGTTTGGCAATTTACATTTAAGTCAAATTATTTTGAATGTATTATTTTTGTAGTGAGCTAAGTTTGTGTCTGTGTTCATTTTTTCTAAAATTGTCCAAGTATTCCATCACCATTTGTTGAAAGACATCCTTCTTGAATTAAATTGCTTTTGGTCCTTTGACAAAGAGTATATATTGCATATGTCTATTTTGGGATCTCTATTCTATTCCATTTATTTCTGTGTCTATGCTTTCATGCTTATCATGCTGTCCTGATTAATGTAGGTTTATAAAAAGTCTTGAATCAGGAAGTGTGAGTTCTTCAACTTTCTTCTACATCAAGGTTTTGTAGGTTCTTCTAAGTTTAGAAATAGATTTTTCTTTTCTAGAAAATTGCTTGCTGAGAATTATATTGGAATAGTTTTGAATATATGGACCAAGTTGTCAAGAACTGGCATCTTAATTTTGAATCTTCCCATCACAAACAAGCAATAATTATTCATTTATTTATATTTTCTTTGGTTTCTTTAAACAGCATTTCATAGCTTCCTGTATGCATATTGAACCTACATATTTCCTATTTTTGTTGTTTCAAATAATAGCATTTATTTATTTTTAATTCAGATTATTTTTTTTCATTCTTAGCATAAAAGAGACCAACTGGCTTTTTAAAATTATTATTATTTTAAAGATACTTAGATTACATAAATGTTACAAAAAATATAGGGATTCCCATATGCCCCACCTCCCACACCTCCCACAACCTCCCATATAAACATCTTTCATTAGTGTGGCACATTCATTGCAATGGATAAACACATCCTGGGGCTTTGCCATTAAGCATGGACCATAGTTCACATTGTAGACCACACTCTCTCCCACACAGTTCTGCATGTTAAATGATGACATGAAATGGCCTGTATCTGTCATTTCAATGTCACTCAGGACAATTCCCAAGTCCCAAAAAAGCCCCTGTATTACAATTGCTTTTCCCTCTCCCTGTCCCCAGAGCCTCCAGTGACCACTGGCTCCACATCAATGTTGTAATTTCTTTCATTGCTTGAATCACAATACGTCTATAGTAGAATACCAGTAAGTCCACTCTAGTCCATAGCTCTTCCCCCAATCCTGAGGAGTCTGGAATGGTGATGTCCACTCCACCTCCAATTGAGTAGGAGCTTATATCCCATGGGGAAGATGGATGGGATAATCCTGCCTGCAGCTGCAGACTCCCTCCATTCCCTGGGATGGCCATTGTCCATCATCATCATCCTCCAGTTGTCCTGGGTGAGTCCAATGAGCTATAGAGTAGGAATTGCTGCTCCACCGAGGTTCCGGGCCCAGCTGGTACATGGACAGTCCAAAGACTCAAGTCTCAGGAAGTACATGCACAAACTGCAGCACCAAGTATAGGTTTGAATAGAAGGGACATATGAGCCATGTGCAGGGAAGACATAGTTGAGTCCAACTCTGTCACTCTCAGGATCACAAATTCCAAAGTAGGGTCCACAAGCAAGGCACCAAACTCCAGAGCTATCCACCCTGACATAGGACCTGGATGTCTCCAGAGCCCTCAGGAGACCCACTATTTGGGGTGATATCTACTTTAGAATTCTATGAGATCCTATTGAGATGTGCCTAAGTATTACCTCTGGAATGACTTCCTGACTCATTTTGAAGTCTCTTAGCCATATAAATTCATTTGTCTTTACATTTTCCCCCTTTTATTCAAGGTCTTTTTCCAGTCACATTGCTAGTTGGTGCTTGGCAGCAATCCCTCAATGCCAGGGAGGTCATGCCCCATGCTGGGAGGAAGGTAATGCATTCATATGCTGAGTTTGGCTTAGAGAGAGGCCACATTTGAGCAACAAGGAGGCTCTCAGGAGGCAACCCTTAGGCACCGCATAACAATATGCTAAGTTTCAATTTCAAGAGCAAAGACACATAAGGCTTGTCATCAATATCGAGGGCCCATCAGTGGATCATCCTTCCTTGCCAGTCACTGCCCCTGCACTTGGGGAATTGTTCCAGCTCCCTTAGAGAATGTGGCAGAGCTCTCCAGGATGGAAATTCAGTATTCTCTCATATATTGAGTGATTCTCCACCCACTGTGACAATGCCCCATGAACATTTGAACATTTATATATACCTTATATTTATGCTCAGGTGAACTTCCTCCCATGCATCCCCCATCCCTGACACTCCATACTATGGTACCCCACACCCAGTTGTAACCCTTCTGTGGTTCAAAGCTTCTTCAAAGATGAAGCCATTACAATAGCTGAATACAATTAATAGGAAAATGAAACAATAATGATAAGTTTAAATGAAAGAGATAAAACACATAAAAAATTTTTTAAAAAACTAAAAACATAAAATTAAAAGACTGTGATATTGTTTTTCCAATTCCTCTGGATGTGCAATTAGGTCTTCAATTTTAGCTCTTTCTTCTTTTTTGATATATGTATGTATGGCTATGAATTTCCCTCTCAGTACAGCTTTGGCTGCATCCCATAGGTTTTGATATGTTTTGGTGTCATTTTCATTCATTTTAAGGTAGTTATTGATTTCTTTTGAGATTTCTTCCTTGACCCACTTTTTGCCTAAGAGTGTGTTGTTTAACTTCCATATCTTTGTGCCCCATATGGCTCTCTGGCCCTTAGTGATTTCTGATTTCTTTCCATTGAGGTCAGAAAAATTACTTTGTAAAATCTCAATCTTTCTGAATTCATTGACAGTTTTTCTTTGGCTTAGCATGTAATCTAACTTGGAGTATGATCCATGTGCCCTCAAGAAGAATGTATATCCTGCTTTTTTTGGCTGTAGCATTCTGTATATATCTATTAGATCCAGATCCTCTAAATTATTATTCAGAGTCTTTGTTTCTTTGTTGATTCTCTGTCAAGATGTTCTGTCTAATGGTGATAATGGTATATTAAAGTCCCCCACTATAATTGTAGAGGCATTTATGTCTCCACTTAGTCTTTCCAGTGTTTGACTTATGTATTTTGAGGTGCCCTGACTAGGTGCATAAATTTTTATGATTGTTCTTTCTTCTTGAAAGATTATCCCTTTTACTAATATATAGTGCCTATCTTTGTCTCTTACAATAGTTTTGCATTTAAGTCTATTTTGTTCAACACTTTTTTGGTTGTTGTTTGCTTATAAATTATTTTCCAGCCATTCTCTTTCAGCCTCCTTGAATCCCTGGGTCTAAGGTGTATTTCTTGTAGACAACATATAGATGGGTCATATTTTCTTATCCATTCTGCCAATCTGTGTCTCTTGACTGGTGAGTTTAATCCATTAACATTCAGTGTTATTACTCTCAAGGAATTTCTTACATCAGCCATATTTTCTTTGGTTTTATGTAGGTCATATGTTGTTTTTATTTCTCTTTTTGTCTTTTTAGTTGGTGTTACACTCTTTTCCAACTCTCTAGCTCCAGTTTTTTCCTTTCAACCTGGAGAACTTCCTTTAGTATTTCTTGAAGGTCTGATTTCTTATTGGCATGCTCTCTTAATTTCTGATTATCTGTGAATATTTTGAACTCTCCATCATTTTTGAATGCCAGCTTTGCTGGATAGAGAATTCTTGGCTGGAAGCTTTTTTCTTTGATTACCTTGACTATGTCATATCTCTGTCTTCTTGCCTCCATGGTTTCAGATGAGAAATCAACACATTAATCTAATTAAGCGTTCCTTGTATGTGATGGTTCTCTTTTCTCTGGCTGCCTTGAGTATTTTCTCTTTGTCATGAGCATTGGACATTTTGAAAAGTATATGTCTTGGAGTAGGCTTGTTGGGATTTATACTGTTTGGGGTGCACTGTACTTCCTGGATCTGTACATCCATCTCCCCCAATAGGGTAGGGAAGTTTTCAGCCATTATTTCCTTCAACACTCCTCCTGTTCCCTTTCCCTTCTCTTCTCCATCTTAGATGCCTATAATGCATGTGTTTGTACATTTTGGGTTGTCATTTAAATCCCTAAAACCCTGTTGCATTTTTTTCTATTTTATCTATCTGTTCTACTATGTGTTTGATCTTAGATGTACTATCTTCCACATGACTAGTTCTTTCTTCTGCCTGTTCAAATCTGCTTTTATGTGATTCCAATGTCTTTTTGGTTTCTTGGATTGTGCTGTTAATCACCATCATATCTGTTATCTTTTTATGTAAGTTTACCATTTCTCCAGTATGTTCTCCAATGTCTTCTTAATATTCTTAATCTCTTCCTTCATTCCTTAAATTGGTCCATGATATTTGTTTGGACAGCTTTGATTAGTTGTTCAATGTTCTGCATCTCTTCCTGGTTTTTAGTTTGTTCATTGGAACGGTCCATGTCTTCCTGTTTCTTAGTATGGTTTGTAATTTTTTGTTGCCCTCTGGTCATCATTTATCTTGATGGATTTATTCAGTTGATTAACTTCTCTCTTTGCTCTAGACTTTTGTTTACCTGCTGGTTTTGTGTCTGTGTTAGGTTTTCTGTTTGACACGTTGTTCTTCTTGTTCTACTTCCTTTCTGTTTTCTATGTTCCCTTGAAGGAAAATGATTAGTGCCAGAGAAATTAAAAAAGGTAAGAAAAGAAAAAGAATAATAAAAAGAATAATAAAAGTTAGAACGGGGATGTATAAGACTTAGTAAAATGAATATATAACTCATGTAAGCAGTGTAAAGTAATGGTAATGAAAAAGTGGTGTGCCTACAGTGAAATGAGAATCTGAATAGAGAAAAATATATTTAATGATTTAAAAGGCCAGAATGATGAGGAGAGAGAGAAAGAGAAAAGAAAGGACAGAAAGAAAAATTTAATAAAGAAAGAAAACAGAATAGACAAGATAGAAATCAAAACCAGTAAAGTTGAGGACTAATAAAAAAAAAAAAAGTGGGATGTAAGCACCACAACAGAAAGCAGAAGATAGAAAGATGAAGGAAGGAAAAGAAATAGTGTTGGTAGGCAAAATCAGTGTACAAAGAAAATGGGAAATGAATGAAGGAGAAGCACAGCAAAGAAGAAACAAGCTAGTAGCACCTAATTTAAAAAATGGGGCGGGGGTGGGAGGAAAGAGGAAAGAGAAACAAGAAACAAAACAACAAGAACAACAAAACAAACAAGCAAACACACAAGCAAGAAGTCAAACAATGATAAGGAAGAACAGCATTCCTTCTTGGTCACATATGGAGCCTCACAGGCAGCCTGTGTTCATCAATCAATTACCCTGCAGGCTTCTCTCTGCAAGTTTTGAGGTGGGTTTTAGTGAGTAAACTATGTTAAAATTCTTTAAGTAACCTTTTATTTATTTATTTATTTATTTTTGAAAAACTAAGGGACCCAAAAGAAGCTAGTACAAAAATAATGTCTATGTTTTCCCTGTCCTATATTATCAGCTGGATCTTTCATATTCCTGTGGATCAGTACTCTTTGAGATGTTAGGAATCAAACCAGGGACTCATACATTCAAGGCAGAAATTCATCCACTGAGTTACCCCTCCAACTGAGTGAGCCAGCTCTTCTGAAAACTTTTCAGTCACTTTCCCCTGGGCAGATTTTACTTTTTTAGGGAAGCTGGATTCAGCAGGTTGTATGAGCATATTCTCCCTCCCCTCTCCTGGTCTGGTTGAGTTCCCTTTTGAAATTCAAATGGGACCCTGATGACTAAGTACACCACACTGAAGTGATTTGTAAAGCCTCTTCTAGACCACCCACTCCTTCCAGGGGACCCTAAACAGGCTCTTGAAAAAATTAAGTGCCTCCCACTGCCTGACTCCCTTAGGAGAGTTGACATTCTGGTAGTCTTTAGCACAGAACTATTAAATTGGCTGACTCCACCCTCTCTCAGGCCAAGCCTCTGTATCCCAGGGTGTTTAGGTAAATCAGGCCTCCTCAACAGATTCACTTCTCCCCTCAGCCTGGTGCCACTTCAACCTGGCTGGTGTGCTCCCCAAAGCTCTAAGGGGGTCCAGGCAACCAAACCCACAGCAAGGAAACCCCTCTCCACCCCTTGCCAGAATCCTCACACTCTCAGAGAATGCTCCCTCTCACTGGGTAGCCAGTGGGAGTTGGGGCTCACCCTGGCTCTTTGTCCTGAGGGTGGGTCTTAGTCATCAATGTTTTCCATGGGGCTAAAAACTCATGGTTTTATCTTGAGCAATATCTCCCTGTCCAGCTCCCTCCAGATCGATGCCCCAAATACTCCTGCTCTGTGGGCTCCCAGAACAGTTCACTTGGGCTGGATCCTGTCCCCAATCAGCCATATTTTGTGACAAAGTTTGTGAGTGTCCACTTAAACCAATGTCATTTTGCCCCCGAACCCTTGCCCCTGACTTTTGTATATTGAGCTTATACTTTTTTCTTGTTATCATGATACATTCCATTCAAGCCATTAGTTAGTTGCCTCCATTTCTGTTTGCATTTCCTAAAATTATGGCATAAATAATCTGAACCCTGAAACTCAGGGATCCAGAGAGAAGGTGGTGAGGAGAAGAAAGGCAACCAATAAATTGTGATCCCAAAGATAACTGTACTGTGCCTGGTTGGTTGAGAGGGGGCATCTGATTTTGCCTTTTCTGACCAACTGGCCCCTTAGATACTGGATGAAATGTCTAGGTGTTCACCTTCACTGAAGCTGGCTTTACATCCATCGTGAGTACAAGTGCTTTCTTCCAATCCCCAGGGTTGTTCTCATGGCTTTGGGATATCTCAGAGATAGTGGGGTGTCAATAATAGGTAAAAAGCTTCCTGTTTGTGAACCTGATACAACCCCAGGATTGTGCTCATGGCTTTGGGATAACTCAGAGATAGTGGGGTGTCAATAATAGGTAAAAAGCTTCCTGTTTGTGAACCTGATACTGAATGGGGAAGTTTTGCCTTGTTAGACAATTTTATTTTAAATAGCAAGCACAGAACTTTTCGTTTTCTGAAATGATTGCATGCATTTAATTCTTAACTTTATCATACAATATTTTACAAATGTAGTCATTTATTGCAGGTTTTATGGCTGGAAATCATAGGATGCTGTAGGACTTGTTGCTTGTTATGGTTTTTTCTGGAAGAAATCCCAATATAGATTCAGAGAGTAAGGAGACACATATACAATTGTGAAATGTATGTACAAAATATTGGGACCTTCTTGACACATGAATTGGAGACATAATAAATGTCTGACTGAGACATTTTTCACCGTGAGGCTAAAGGGAAAATGTGCATGACTATATATATGCTTTCAATAATTTTAAATGGTTTCTTTTTCCTAACAGCCTTAAAGTAGTAGAAACTTGAAAGCTATATATATTAAATCTAACAATAATTTAAGTTTAAATAGATTATTTATATCCAAAACAATTTGTACTATGATTTTTACTTTCTTGGTTTTAATGTTAGCAAACTCATCAATGTTTTAAATTTTTACTAATTAACTAAACTTGTTTTCATTTGAAAGAATTGCTATAGTTGACAAATTATTATGACCATGTAGCAAAACTTCAATGTTTTAAAATTACTGTTTACTAGAAATATCTTTTGCAGTACCCAACTATTATGGGTGTTGTTTTTAAAAATCTATGCCATTTATAAATTTGGATATGGTGGTATTAAACAAAATTTAATTGGTTTTACAATGGTGATTTTTTTTTTAAATCTAATGATTTTTTATCCATTTAAAACCTTTTAATTTCAAATTTATTCAGGATATAAATAATTGTGAAAGCAAAATTATCACCATTCATGGATGTCATGATCTTATATATTGATAATCCAAAAAAATCCACAAAAACATCAGAGGCAATAATTCATCAAAGGTCCAAGACACAAGATCAATGGGCAAAATTCAATTTTATTTCTATAAGCTTGCAATGAACAAACTGAAAAAGAAATTATGAAAATATTTCCATTAAAATAGCAGGAAAATAATTATATACTTAAGAATAAGTTTAGGGGGACCAAGATGGCGTCGATCTAGGTGGTTACTCACGGTTCAGATCTCCCAGGACGGCCGACTGTGGACGCAGGTCCCACCCGAGGGACTGTGCAGTGGGCGTGCGGAGTGGGAGCCTTGGGTCGCCTAGCAGCTGGCGGATCCACGGTGTGGAGTGATCGGTGGAGATTTGTGAGTTCTGGGCCTGCCTTTAGTGGTCAGCA
>JAQZBX010016899.1:0-36061 GCA_029593785.1 Cabassous unicinctus
CTCTCTTCTCCCCCACTGTCCACTCTGCCTCCCCTCCTGCCCCTCCTTCTTCCTCTAGGAAACTTCGCCTGGCAGAGGTGTGGTTTGTTCTTCACCCCGGGCCTGTCTCATGCCCAGAGAGACTGTGAACCTCTGTCCCTCTCTGGACCTGGTGAGATAAGTAACTTATCCAAGGTCACAGAATTAGCCACCCCCTCATCCTCCCCCCAAAAAACAAAACAAACAAACAAAACAAAAGACAGGCCTAGGACCCGATGTCTCCACTCGAAGTGGCTGGAAGTTAACGTGGGCAGATTTTCTGACTGCTCTGAAATCCCTGCCGTGGGAAACTGAGCAAGCTGATTGCCCTGTTTATCTGTCTCATAAAACGGAAGGTGCTGCAAGCTCCTGCCTCCCTCAGGAGCCCGTTACTGCCTGAACCCAGATTCTTAATTTTCCTATTCGGGGTGGCCTGCTGATCCCGAGGCAGGTAAGAGCCCTGCTGACACCCGCCCATGGCCTTGGGATCCCTTAGTGCCATTACCCTGACTGCGCTTCAGAAATGGCTTTTGCCATATGGTGGGCTGCCTGGGGACTGGGGGATCGGGTTTCGGTTGGCCTGTGCGCTCACTACCTCTGGGCCTCCCTCGCATCTCAATTAGAGGCACAGCCAGGGCTGCTCGATGGAGGGTGCCCAGGCAGGGAAGGGGGCGCCTCCTCTGCCTGGCTTCACCTGCCACCCCTGCTCCCCACCCTCGACTTCCACTTATGAGACCTCAAGCCTACCGGCTGGGCGGGGTTCCCAGGGAAAGAAAGTCCTTCCTCCCTCAGCCGTGGGCAGAGCTACAGACCAGGGCAGCACCTGGGTGGGCAGTTAGAGTGGGGGCCTGTCCAGCTGTGATCTGATCTGTCCCCAAATAGCCTGTCTCCTCCTATGTGCTCTGTCTTAGTGAATACAAACCCTTTCTGTCTACTTGCACAAGCTAGAAACTTGGGAGTCAAGCTTAACACCCCTTCTCTTCATTCCCTTGGGAATTAATTGCCAAGCCCTGTCCATCCAATCTTCCAAACATCCCTCGAGCTCATCCACGTCCATCATCCCGGCCCAAGTTGCTCCCATCACCTGTCTGGACCACTGAAAAGTCTACTGCACCAGCTCTTTACTTTTGCCTCCCTCCAGACCAGCTGATTGGGGATATCTGGAGATGGTGCCCGGGTATGGGTTCTTTTTAAACTCCTCAGTGATTCTACCGCAGCTGGGGCTGAGAGCCATGTTCCAGGGCATTCTCTGCACAGCAGCCAGGATAATTGTTCTGAAACACAAATTTGATCGGTCACTCCCCTCCTTCAAACCCTCAAAGGCTTCCCAGATGGCTCCCCTCCCAACAAGGCAAAACTAACCCCCCCACCTTGACCCTGGGGGTCGCCCCTGCCCGCCCACCTCAGCTGCTAACCTCATGGCATGCACCCCTCCCCTGCGAGCCTGCACCCTGCTCCCTTCTTCAGCCCTTCTCATGCTTCCCTCTCCTTCCACAGAGTTCCCACCTGCTCTTCCCTTCCCTGGAGGTCTCCCCTCTGTGCCCCACCCTCTCCTCCACGTTCATCCTTTCCAGCCCCCAGCAAGCACCTGGAGAACCGTCTTCCTTCTTCACACTTCTCTGTTTGTAATTACACCTTAATGAGCATGAACATGATTTATGTCTCTCTCTCCTCCTCCACAAGGGCTGAGCTGTGTCTGAATTTGTCATTGTCATAGCACATGCCTAGCGTCCAGTAGTATTTGCTGAGTCAAATGACTCAATAGTTACAGCATGTGCTTAGGTGAAGGCAAAGTGGGGGCTCCCGGATGGGAGAGATCACGACCCTGAGCTCAGCACGCTGGGACATCATCCTGGAGGAGCATCTTCACTGAGAGCGACCAGCTGGACCTTCTCAGACCAGGGCATCAGGGTGGGAGGAGGTGAGCAAGGGCGTGGAGGGTTGGTGCCCTGCTGGGACAATAAGTAAGCCAGTGGAAGGTAATTCTGGAAAGATGGAGTCTCCACTCCAGGCTAAGGGGCTTGGGTTTCACGCTGCGGGCCACAGAGAGTCTTTGAGCACTGACTTTCACACGGAGACTCCCTCGCTAGTATTCTGGGCACTGGCACAGTATCCGAGCGTGTCAGAGCTGGAAGGGGCCTGAGCTTATTTTACCCCAATCCCTTCCTTTTTCAGATGAGAAAGTCAAAGCTCAGAGACAGGTCACACAGCGGACTCCCTATGCAGTGCTCTTTTCAAAAGAAAGAGGGATGATCTCAATCAGGTATCAATCTAATTTTACTCCCTTGTTGTTCTTTCTCCTGTTGCTTCCACCGACGAACCTCCTTTCCTCTGCCAATGATTAGAAAATATGTTTGTTCATCCTTCTGGCTCCTGCTTTGCTGGCCACAGCTGCTTAAAAGGCCTGGCTTTTGGCCTAACTCTGCTGCTTCCTGACAAGGGGCTTTGGGGCAGGTCCTTCCCTCTGGGGATCTCAGTTGCCAGTTGCCCTGCTGACCCCAATCTTCCAGGAGGGTTAATGTGGAGAAGCCCTCTGCCCTGCCAGTCATGACGCAGGTGACTGTGCAAAGGCCCTGCAGGCTGAGTGTCCCACCTCCCATCCACTCCAGCCAGCCAGGCCCAGAAGCGGTGGCTGTGAAGACCCTCTGCCAGACTCCCACAACCAGACGCCGACAGTTTACGTGCTGTCGGAGCCCAGCTGGGAGTTTCTAATGGCATTTTTAGCATCTGCCCTAGATGTTACCAAGAGGCAAATGGAGGTACCAGGCACCGAACTATTACTCCTTGTGCGGAATGAGGCTCCGAGGGAGGTGCTGGTGGGCCCCACCCATGCCCGCAGATTGAAGAGCAGAAAGAGGAAACCACACAAGCTGAGCAGCCGACGTTCCTCTTTTTAAACCCAGTTACGTCCTATCATTTTCAAGGACTGACCCTGTTCCTCCCTAAAGAACTTGTGAATCATTATTTTCCTAAAAACTGTTACTCTGCAAAATGAAGGAATCCCCATAGCAACCATTTATGTCTGTGGAACCTTGAGGAGGAAGTACAGTGAGACTCTCCACATCTTCCTAGGTGCCGGGGCCTCAAATTTACATAATTCTGAGAGACCAAGAAATTGGCCTACTCTTCAGACTTCAGCCGAGGTAGAAGCTGCAGCATCAAAAAGGAAACAATAACCAGGGGTATCAGCGTTACAGCCAAGTTCCGGTGCCTTCTGAGGGAGCCTGGCCATCTTGGAGGTTTGTAGGCAGGCAGGGGAGGCCACTCAGGAAGCGGCTGGGCCTTGGCTGGGGCCCAGGCCTTTTCCCACGCTGCTCTGGAGAGAGCTCCCTCCCTTCCTTTTCCTCCCTTTTCTCCATCCTTTCTCCCAAGGATCGGAACACATCCCCTTCCTGCCTGGACAGAATGAGAAAAGAATTGGAAAAACCACCTTGGGTCAGTCTTGGCTCTAACACTTTCTGAAGAAACCTGGCTCGGAGCCCTCCTTCCAGGCGAGCAGGAATGTATGGGGTCTGCTGGGTGCGTGTGGTACATCCCTGCACGCGTGCCGCGCACTGCGTGCAGGCTGGGTAGGCGGGCATGTGCGCTCCCACCGCAGTGTGTCTGGAAGCTTGCAGCTCTTTTGAGAGCAGCCTCTCCCTTCCCTGCATCCCCCACCCCCACCCCCACCCCGCTCCTCTCTTCCTCCCCATCTTTAGGAAGTTCTGTTAACAAACCTAGACAAGTGCCTGCCTACAGCTGCAGGGGCTTCTACAGAATTCTTGGCAGGCAAGTGGCCAAGGTGGGCTTCACCTCCTGACCCAGGGACTAGCAACATCGTCTCCAGCCCACAGACCCACCTTGCACTTCCTGGCACATAGACCTAGGGACAGGGAATTGGAAGGGCCAAGCCTAGCCCAGTTTGAGGCAGTGGGTGCTTTTCCACGACTGGGGTCTCTCTCCTGCCTCCCAGGCCTGGGAAGCCCCTGTCTCTCTTTCTGGTTTGGCTCAGTGCCTTAAGCTGCCCACCGGGCCCCCACCATCCACCTCAGTGTCCTTGTTGGCCTGCCCTACTCACCACCATCCTCATTGTTCCGGACTCCAAAACCTCCCCTCACCCCGGAACCACTCATACACCCCTTTCCTTTAGAGTGCTAGGAAAGCAATGGAGCAAAAGGACACGATGACAGGCTGTGTGGGGGCCGCGGCGTCCCAGAATCGACGCCCATCTCTCCTTCAGACTTCCCTCTCTTAAGCATGAGGGGGGCCTCCACCTGCCGCCTTAGCCAATACCAGGTGCTCCCCTCCCCGCTAAGGACAGATGACAGACCCTCACCCCCAGCCAGTGTTCAGCCTGGGGCCTGGGTGTGCCCACCCTTGGGGCCTTTGGGGAGGAAAGGGAGGGAAGTAGGAGGAAGGAGAAGCACAACCATCCAGGGGACGGACGAGAGACCACCAACCCCCTTTTCCTGTTTCCTCCCCAGCACACCCAAGCCCCGCGCATCAGGCCCCTTGCTAGTAGCACGTCGGGGGCTCTGCTTCCTTTCAGTTCCGCTCTAAGCACCCGCGTGCTCCGTCTTTGGAATTCACTCCTTATGGCACGCATAGGAAAAGGAACACGGAGGCCCCTTCACTCCCCATCTGAGTTTTAAGGGAAGAAATCTCCCATTTTTGAGGTCCGAGATCACTGCACTTCCGGCCCCGGCCCCCCCCCATTCTTTACTGATGTCCCCTCCCATTCAGCCATTCATTGCACATCTCCTCAGCACCCGCTCTGTGCCTGGGTCCGTGTTTGTGGCTGGGAAGGAGACAAGGCAGGGCAGCTGCTGCTGGGAAAGGAATCTGGCCCTCAGGGAGTTTGCCCGTCAGCGGCCAGACCAGAGGGTGGTGTGTGCCCACCGCTCTCCCTTCTGCTGAAGCCTGCTCTGTTTTCTCGACTGGGGAATAACAGGGAGGTTTTTCAGCTGGTGAATGCTCCTTGGGAGAAGGGGATTATGACGTGACTAGTGAACAGTCCATAAATGCCACCTCTAGTTCCATCGCCATGGGCCTCTCCTCTTAGGCTGAGAACTTAGGATGGAAAGTTATGTGAAGGCCTCTCCCCACTCCCAGATCCCATAGCCACGTAGAAACTGTCGTGATTAACCCAGTGCCTGGCACACAGTAGGTTCTTATGGCTTCTGGAACTTGCTAGAACCAACCCGATGAGCAGGGGGGAGCTTAGAGGAGTCTGAGGAGTTCAGAGAAGAGAAGGAGAGCTGTCCTAGGAGCCACCCAGGAGGTATGTGCTCAGCCGGGCAGGCACTGTCTCGAACTTTCTTGACTATAAAATTGGAAGAATAGTTCCCACGCCATGGGAATGCTGTCAGGGTCACTGGGACAGAGTATATCAAAACAGAACAGGTTAGAGGGTCCTTCTCCTAAAGGGTTTTCCAGTGAAAACCTGAGGTATGTAGTCGAAATCTCCAAGGAAGAGTTTCTTCAGTCAGCATATATTTATTGAGCCTCTCTGCTAGGGGCTGTGGCTCCCAGGAGTGCCCGAGAACAAGGGAACAATGACAGAGCAGCAGGGAAGGAGGTGCGTGGAAATGGGTGGAATGAGCTAGGAAAGAATCTAGAAGTGGCTGGAGGAGGGACAAGGGATGTGGCCACTCAGCCAGCATTTGCCCCAACCCAAGCACTAGGGAGTCATAGGTGGGTAGCATCGTCCCTACCCTCCTGGTGGGAAATGGAATTGGGCACAGAAAGACCATGCAGAGCTTCACCGGTGGGCTGAGGCCCTGAAGACATGGGCTCAGCCAGTGGAATTTGTGTCTGCCAGGACACAAAAGTGGCTCTGACTTTTTTTTACGGGGTACCAGGGATTGAACCCAGGATCTTGCACATGGGAAGCAGGCGCTCAACCACCAAGCTACATCTGCTCCCCAATGAACTGGTTTTTTCATTTGTTTTTAGGAGGTACCGGGGATCAAACCTGGGATCTCATATGTGGGAAGCAGGTGCACAACCACTTGAGCTACATCCACTCTCTAGCTTTGACTTTAAGCAAAGGCTTAGGAGGAAAAGATTCCCTCTTAGAGACTGAAGGCAATTAAAAGGGGAGCTGAGCTGAGGGCTGGGTGTTTTCTGGATGAAAACATCCAGAAGATGTTTTCTGGAGCAGTGGGGGTGTAACACCAGGCAGTGCCCCAGCACCAGGCTTAGTGTGGGCTGCACAAAGGAAGGCTGGAGTCGAGGCCCGGCGAGCACGTGGAGGCAGGAGCAGTGGGGAGCATACTCGAAGTGCCACGACCAGGCCCACAAAGGCTGCCGGGCATGGGACTTTGAGATCATCAAGGGCTGCTTCTCAGATGTGACTTCATGACATCTCCTAGCCAGATGGTGAGCTCAACAAGGCTTTTCCTGCTTCCAAATGAAGTGAAGTCATGACTTCAATGATAGAGAACTTCCATGTTGATTTTAAATTCTTTTTAAAAGGTAAAATGCTACAACCCAATTTCCACCACCTGATGAATGGATAAACAAATTGTAGTATAGCCATAAAAAAGAAATGAAATACTGATACATGCTACAGTGTGGATGAACTTTGAAAACATTATGTTAAGGGAAAGAAGCCAGTCACAAAAAAACACATATCATATGATTCCACTTATATGAAATGTCCAGAATAGAGAAATCCATAGAGACAGAATGCAGATTAAAGGTTCCCAAGGGCTGGGGAGAGGGAGGAGTGAAGAAGCACTGGGTATGGTGTTTTTACTTGGAGTGATGAAGATGTTTTGAAACTTGATACAGGTGGTAGTTACAGAACATTGTGAATATACTCAATGCCACTGAACTGTATACTTTAAAATGATTAATGTTTTGGTTTTATGTTTGGTTTAGCTTCCTTGGCTGCTCAAGTGAATACCATGCAGTGGGTTGGCATAAACAATGGGAATTTATTAGCTCTTGGTTTTGAGGCGAAAAGAAAGTCTAAATCAAGGCATCATCAAGGCAATGCTTTCTTCCCGAAGACTGTAATTCTGGGGCTGGCTGCTGGTGATCCTTGGTCTTTGGCGCCTCTGTCACATGGTAATGCACATGGCAGCCTCTCCTCTCTCGGTTCCCTTCCAGGTTCCCTTGAATTTCACCTTCTGGCTTTCTATGGCTTTCTCTCTCTCTCTCTCTCTGTCTCTCTGTCTCTGTCTCTCTCTCTCTCTGTCTCTCTCTCTCTCTTTCTATTGTAATTTCATTCTGCTTGTAAAGGACTCCTGACTGAGGTGGGCCACACCTTAACTGAGGTAACCTCATCACTAGGTCCTACCTCCAGTGGAATCACACCCACAGGAATGGACTAGAACATGTTTTTCTAGGGTACGTGCAGCTCCTAACCACCCCAATGTTATAGGAATTTCAGTTCAATTAAAGAAAGTTTGCAGATAAAAAAAAAATAGAAGAAGGGAGTGTATGTATGTAGCTCAAGTGGGTGAGCATCTGCTTCCCATGTATAAGATCTTGGGTTCAATCTCCGGTATCTCTTAAAAAAAAAAAAAGAAGAAGAAGAAGAAGAAGAAAGGTTGTGATGGATAGATGGATATTATGATGCAGTGCCCAAGTTCTCCTTCGGGAAGGAAGGACTTCCTCCCACAGTTGCTGGGAGCTGCCCACAGAGCAGCCCTTAGCTGTCAGCTCCCCACAGGCGTGGTCCAGCTAAAGAGATCTCTTCACCCAGGTCCCCCCCTTCCCCAGGTAGCCACATCCAATGCCTGACTGCCATGGGGCTATAAAGGCCCGACTCCATGGACAAACTCTAGGTCCCTTCAGAGCACCCCCAGTTTCTGATGGGCCCTTGCTGAGACCGCCAGGCAACTTGACCTCCCACCTGCCCACTCCTGCTGCCCTCCCTTCCCTTCCCCAGGTGCGGGTCCTGAGCATGCCCCTAAGAAATCTCCTGCGTGCTCATCTCCATCTCCAGGCCCCGGGAGCCTGCGACAGACCCTGCATGTGAAAGACTTTAAGTCCATACACAGGGAGCAGGGAGCAGACAATCTTGATCCAAGGCCAGAATGTCCTCTTAGTCCCCACGTCGGTCAGATTGGGAGGGTCCGGGGTTCCTCCGCTGTTTCTACTTTCATCCTCAGAGGGGCCGGTTTGCGAGCAGGCACCGCGGGGCCGTTTGGTTCCACAGTTGCCCTGGGACTTCTGCCAGGACAGGACCTCTGACTGGGTGGAACTTTGGAAAGACATTCACCCAACACTCTGATCCCCCAGTTTACCCGTTTCCAAGGCTTTTAAAAATAGAAGTGTGAAAATCACTTAATTGCCAAGAGGCTGTAAGGTTCTGCCCTTCTGTGGCCATGGCCAAGTTTGAAATCCAGCCCTGGAGATGCATGTGGAAAACAAATGCTTGTTTCCTCCCCCTCTGCTGTGACTCAGACATACTCGGCGACTGAGGTCTTGCGCCAAGCCAAGAGTCACGTGCGGGCGGTGTGGCGATCAGGCAGGCGGTGGTGCAGAAAGCCTGGCTGAAGCTGGGGCTGGGATTACGAAGCAGCGTCCTGTTTTACCGTGGCCTTTTCTTGAAGCCCTTGGCTGTGATCAGAGGGGATGACTGCCCAGAAAACAGAGTTAGGGATGAGACTAAGGGAACCTGGGCCCTGGGATCTCAGGCAAATAACAAAGTAAAACCTCAACATTTCTGCCATCTTATCTTCAAAGAGAAAGCCTCAGAACCGCCTGTTTCCACAGGTCTGAGTAGGTTTCTTCAAGAGCACTTTAAGAGCCTGGGATAAAGCAGGAAGGCTAACAAGATAACATATCAAAAATTTACTTTTAAATGCAGCAATTTGAAATGTGTGATATTTTGCAGAAACCGGGTTGACGTCTACTTTGATGGAAATTAGGAGGGCAGAGCCTGCTAAGCAAATGATGGTGTAAACAAGATGTCACTGGAGGAGGAGAATGAGCAGACTTTTCCAAATCTGCAAAAGTCTGCCATTTACATATAGCAATGGATAAGCTAATGATAGACCATTTTTGTCTCTTCATTAAAGATCTGGATGCAGTTATCCTGCCTAAGACTTATCTCATCTAAACTTCTATATGCACTTGAAGCAATAAAACTGTTTACTTTAAAAGATGTAATTCAGATTTCCTTGTACGAACTTGGCAAGGCTTCCCCCACTTAAAAGAGGTAGTGGTTGATAAAACACTACACCCATTTTTAAAATATTAATACAATGATGATTTTTAAAGTTATTTCAATGATGTTCTGTTAGATAAAGGCTTGGGTAACAGTTTCTTTGATGAGTCTCAAGACTGGACTCCACACATCGGCCACGTGTTTGGAGGACCACACTTCCCTAATTGCCTGCGTCAGCCTGTGCACACATAGCTAATTTCCAAGGATAAATTAGAGAGCCTGCCTGGAGGATGGTAGACACCAAACAGTTATTTACCTTGCTGACACTTTCCTCTTGGGTTGACTTCTTTGGAGGAAAGACTGGGAATTTTTTTGTGTTTTTTTGAAGGCTGTCGAGGATATGCTTCAGGGACTTGTGATTTGGAGACAGCCTTTTTCTTCTTTTCTTCCCAATTCAAACTGTAGGCCTCCAGGTTGAACCGGCATTTTTACCTCTTGAAAAAATGCCTTCCCGATTGCTGGAGGTAGGGCCTTTGAAACAACCCCTGCTAATTTGTAGTTTTAAAGGCTTTTCATCCCACGGCTTTGAAAATGCTAACAGAATTGGAAGCATTGAGTTGAGGGTACGTTGAGCAGTTGTTTTCTTGGGGACTTTTTGAAAAATAGCCTCTTGCACTGCTGTAGAGTAGTGTGGGGGCTGGCATCATGGGTCTGCGACCTGTGCCGCCACATGGGGCCCTGTTGCAGCAGGGCCCTGCGCTTGACTTAAAGCTCTGCTATCTTTGTTTGAAATTCTTACTCGTTTTAAAAATAGGGGCCTTGAGTTTTCATTCATGCCGGGTCCTGCAAATTTTGTAGCTGATCCTGCACCTTGCTTTTAGAGCGCCAATGGATATGGCTCACCCCAGGATCATAAGACGTGGGTTCTGCATCAGTAGGAATGGGTGATGCCCAGGAATCTGCATTTCTAATGAGCTCCCAGGCACTGCTGAGGCTTTGGTCCATGGACCACAACTTGTAGCAAGGATATAGGGCACTGATGTCTGGTTCAGATCCCACAATAAGTTCAGGACATGGTTCCTAGGGAACTGAGTGTGTTTTGAGGAAGCCATGACTTTTGGGGTCCTTTGGGTGGTCGCAGAATTACTGAAATTTGAGCAAAAACTTTTTTTGTCTCTGAGCCCCAACTATTTCTCTGTGACATGTGGGACATATCTTGATTCTACAGAGACTCGAGGACAAACTGGATGGAGGTAGATGGAGGGTGGAGCTGGAAGGAGGCAAGACTCATGGGAAGAGTGGCTCTGGAGCAGGGTGCAGATGAGGCAGTTCTAGGGCATCTTCAGCAGAGGTGGGGAGAGCATGACATCACAGATGTCTCATTGTAATGCATCCTGAGCCTACTTGGAGATTGGACAGGTGTTTAAGCAAAACCTTTTGCCTCTAACCCCCATGTTAAGTGATAAGCTCACAAAGTCATCTTGTCCTCCCAGGCCGCTTTTCTGGCTTGGTTTAATGGTATCCCCAGTTGCACTTTCTCTTCCAATCCAGCTCTTTTGTTGCTCCTGGCAAAACAGGGAACTGACCCCAGTGTAAGCCACAAAACTGAGTTTGTCTCAGGAAAATTCTGCAGTTCCTTGTATCTTTTGCAGCCCCCCATCCTCATAAGCTAGGCTTTTGGTATCATCCATACCTGGGGACTTGGTGGGACAGGGTGCCCTTTTACTGCACTATTACTCCCCTCCGTCTTTGGGGATTCTGAAGCCCCCTCCAGTGCCACTCTCTGGTGCTTTGTTTCCAAGAGCCCCTGATTAGCACAGTCCACTGTCTGAGCCTCAAACCCTGAGCTCCAGCATGGTGAAGATCAGAGGTTCTCCCAGGTGTTTTCTTTCTGTCTCTTTGTCCCCCTAATTTCCTTGAGTCTTATATAAACAAACACTGCACAATAATAAAAATAAAATGGTCAGCTGTGCCAGTTATTGACGTACTGCCTTTCAGCTTCACTTTCACCCTCTTTGCCTGCTATGTGAAATTGGATCTGGGCCCGTCAAATATTTTTCTTCTGGCAGCTGGCACTGAAGCTTTGTGAGTACAGGGCACTGGAGAGACACCATAGGAGGGAAGGGTTTTTCCTACAGGTTCTGGCGTGCTTTTGCAGGCTCCGGTAGCCAACACTGGTGGCTTTTCCAGTCCTGCCAGTAGTATTGGCATCACCCACTCAAGTGAGTAGCTCCCCGTGAACAGCATCTCTCAGCACGCAGGACGTCACAGTTCCAAAAAATTCAGATTTCTAGCAAGTTCCGCCGGCATGGCACCAGAGCAACTTCTCTGCCATCTCCAACAAGGTCTAAACTCAGGCCCGGTGTAGAGGTCTCTTCCTTGGGAGCACTATCTCCGACCCAGGGGTGGTGACTGGTGACTGTTGCTTCTATCTACTATCCCTATATTCTTTAGAGTTACCCCAATCCTTTGTTACAGTTAATAATTCTTTATGTTAAACTTTCCCTGCTCAAATTACTGTGTGGTTTCCCTCTCCTAATTGGAACCAGACTGGTAGACTAACATATGGCACTTGCTATGTACCAGGCACTGCTTTAACATTTTATACGGATATGTATACACACACACATAGATACCCATGTAGTCCTCAAATAAACTCATGCAGTAGGCACTCTTTTTTTTTTTTTTTAAGATTTATTTATCTCCCCCACCTCCGCCCCACTTGCTGTCTGTGTCCATTTCACTGGGTGATCCTCTGTGTCTGTTTCCTGCCTTCTCTTCTCATCCTTCTCCTCTAGTCTTCACCAGGATTTGATCCTAGGGACCTCTGACGTGGGAGAGGCACTCTGCTGCCTGCGCCACCTCAGTTCCCGGTTTCTGGTGCATCTTGTCTTGGCTGTCCCCTGTGTCTCTCCCTTGCTGCTGCTTCATCTTGCTGCGTGGCTTGGCAGGGCCTGGCTTGCCTGCATGCCTTCTATTTTATTTTACCAGGAGGTCCCTGGGATCGAACCCGGGTCCCTCCATATGGCAGATGGACGCTCAACCACTTGAGCCACATCCGCCCCCCTAGGTACTCTTACTATCCCCATTTCACAAGTGGAAACTGAGCACCAAGGTTAAGGTTGGCAATGAGCTGACCTCTCCAGGGCCCCTTCTTCCTAGTGACACACATACACCACCAGCTGGGGAGGCTCTGGATTTGCCTGGTTGTAGGTTACTTTGTGAGGCAGCAATGACTCCTTGGCTTTTCCCTGAGGGCTACCATGGTGCCAGGCCCATCACAGGGCCCAGAGGTCATTCACTGAGCTTAGTAACAGTTTTCATGACTGTTAATATTTGTCACTCTTTGGTCTCAGAGGGGAGGCTGGGCCATGTGCTAAGGAGAGTTGTTCTCATTGATCACAAGCTGGCAGAGGTGAGGATGCTGTGTCAGATTTGGGCTGGTAACTTCACAGAGTTCCCACCTACTTCAGGATTTCATGACTCATTGAAGTTACAAGGTTTGTGTATTAGCAGCCAAAGGGGTGCTGAGGCAAAATACCAGAAATCAGTTGGTTTTTATAAAGGTTATTTATCTGGGGTAGAAGCTTACAGTTACCAGGCCATAAAGCACAAGTTACCTCCCTCACCAAAGTTTATTGCCACCTGTTGGAGCAAGATGGCTGCCGACGTCTGTTAGGGTTCAGGTTTCCTAGGTTCCTCTCTTGCTGGGGCTTGCCTCTCTCTGGGCTCAGCTGCTGTGTTAGCTCCACAAGGCCAGCTGTAGACTATTAGGTGAACGGCTTGTTTCTCTTTCTGGAGCCTTCTCTCCTTGTGCTTGCTTCCCGGGGCTCCAGCTCAAAACTTCAACCTCCCTTTTCTGCGGTGCAGTTTTTCTGTGAGTCCCCCCCCGTCCACCAAGGGGTAGGGGGGCGGGGACTCAACTTCCTACTGACATGGCCCAACCAAAGCCCTAATCATAATTTAATCACACCGAGAGGAAAAGACCAGTTTACAAACATAATCCAATATTTCTTTTTGGAATTCATCAATATCAAACTGCTACAGTTTGCACCCTGGTTTAATGGGGGACATCTTCGAGGGCTCTCCGTGAGTGGTCCCTGACCTACTGCTGCTATAGACTGAAGAACCCAGGCTGGTGTCAGCTTACCTCTAGGTGCCACAGCAATAGCACCGGACGGCCAGATCACCAGAGTCAGGAAGAGGCTCCAGGAAGAACCACACGTGTGTGTGGGGATGGGGGACAGAGTTCAGCTGAGCCTAAACTGGATTCTGAGTTTACCTATGTCTAATGAATTGGTTTGTCGACAGCCTCCAGGCCCTAAATAACATTTGCTGCTTTGTGTAAGAAGGAAGCAAGAAGGAGCACATTTTGGATGAACATGTCTGGGAGCAAAGATGGGAGAAGTGGGGAGAAGAAAGGACAGGGTGGGGCTTGTTCCCCAGCCTGGCCCCAGGAACTAAGTCTGTCCGCAGTAGAGAATGGCCTGTTGGCTATTGGCACAAGGGTCTTCGTGGGACACAGAGCACAGGTAGAGGCTCCAGCGTCCAGGTGAGGGAATGAGACACAGATGGGGGAGGGGAGCCCCAGGGACTGCAGGAGGCCCAGCACCATTCTGGCTTCTCCAGGGCTTTGCTCTGAAGGGGCCAGGCGCCGAGGTGGAAGCAGTGGTGGGGCCGCAGCCCTCTCAAGTGCTTCACCATTAACAAACATCACCCCGGCTCTCCGGCTCTCCGGCTCTCGTGGGAGAAGAGTCATGGTCTGTTAATGGGTCCAGGTGAGTCAGCTTCTTGAGACTCCTGGAATGGCCTGGGATATTTATGGGGGGCCTCTTGTGCAGAGTAAAGTGGGATGAGCCCATGAAATGAGGGCATTACTGCTGATGTAACCTTCTGGGTATGAATTTGACCGCATTGTACTGGGTTTGGTGGGGAGGGGAGTAAGGGAACTTGAGCGAGCTTTGGGAGGGTGAGAGCTTGGGGAAAAGGAAACAGACACAGACCCTGTTTCAACATCCCGGAAAGCAGACTCAAGATAGTATTACACAAGTTTCCAGAAGGCTTCCCCTTTGTTCCAGGCACTTCCCAGGAAGAGGGCAGGGCAGGAGAGGAGATTGTGGCTCATCTTGTTAGCGAAAACAAGCCAACACAGAGCATGTCTCTCTCTGCATTTAAACTGGGTCTAGGGTAGTTTCGGGGATATTGTTAGTTTACACAAGTAACTCCGGGCTAAATGGCATTCAGGGTGGGATTTAGTGTTCCTCTGAAGTCATTCAGCATCTGGAAGCCTGAGCAGGAGGTTTGCTTTGAAGGAGATGACACAGCTGCGGCAACTTCTCCCTCGTTTCCCTCGATTCCCATATCTTCCATCCCCGGAAAAGTGTGGGCAGGGGGGTATGGACTTAGGGTGTTAGGAGAGGGCCAGGAAGGCTCACGGCCAAAGTGGATCAGGTTAAAAAGTGATCCTCCAGCGCTTTTTTCTTTTACTAGTAAGAACTGATGCGCTTGTAACAGGATCCTGGAATCGCAGTAATGGAGAGTAGCACCAGCCTGATGATGGCAAGCAGCATTTGTTTTCTATTTGGCTTTGGAATATAGAAAAAAAATTTTTTTCAAAAAGATTAATCTTCTCCACTTTGCTCCTTTTAAGCTTTCTGAATTAACTCGACTCCCCTGAGCACACGTGAGCTGCGTGGGTGAGGCCAGGAAAGTCTGGTTGGAGTCAGAAAACGCTGTATTCCTCTGGGTTCTTGGCTATGCTGCATGGAAGAATTTAAGAACATGCCAGTTTAGGTAGGCCAGTAAAAAGAGTTTGAGCCTCGAGAAAAGGAAAGAAGACACCCCAGACGTGGATGCAGGCTCCTCCAGGGAAAGAGGCGCGCCTGGGGCCGGGGGCTGCCTTCATTACAGCCGTTCTTCCCTCTTCCACTTTCCCGATGTTGGGAGGGGCCCCGGCTGCTTGCTGTTCTGATTGGGTGCCTTGCGGTCCCCACCTGCTAGCTCCCAGGGGACCAACGAGGAGGCTTTTTGTTAGGGTTGTCCGGGTCCAATGCGGAGGCCTGTTTGGAGTTATCCGGGGCTTCCTCATGGGGCCTGCGGGGTCTTTCCAGCTTTGTGCTGAGTAGCGGCCTTCCCTCAGGGCTTTCCAGGTGGGGTCTCATGGCCATGTTCTCTGCCGGGTCCCAGCTGTGACTCGTTTTCCCTCGTTCCCTATACTAACCTGCCTCACTGGGGTGGGTGGGGGGTGTTGCGGGAAGAGGCTCGTTTGAGGTTAGCATCTTTCCAGGAATGTTCAGCCCAAGGACTGTCTAGGCATGGACTGGGTTTGTGAAAGGTTTCTCCATCAACAACCCCCCCACCCCCAGGAAGTCCTTCACAAACTCAATTCTTGAATTTGGAGCTGTAGCCGTTGGATACCTACTGGAATAAGGATCAAACAATTTGACTTTAAAAGGCAGATAATGTCTGGGGTGGGACCCGCAGGGGAGGGAGGCTGAGGGGAGGGGATGCTGTTGGTTTCTAAGCCTGGAGTAAAAACAGCATCCACTAATTTAGATCAAGAAGCCCTGAATCCTTCCCGTTGTTAACAGTGATCTTAGAAGCAGAGAGGCAGCCGCCATCTCAAGTGGGGAAGTGGCCCACCCACCGAGAGCCTCCTAGGCAAAAGTTTACCTCTCCTGGACTGTGTGTGCCTCGGTGGCCCTTCACCTGTCACAGCCGTGGTTCCCGTCATACTGGGCGGTGGCTCGCAAAGCTCTCTCACCTGTTACTTGTCAGACCCTCACCTTCACAAGTGTACCTTCTGTAGTTTGGGCAACGTCTTCTGTGTGTGGAGGTGGGGAGGTAACAAAGTAGTTGAGGAGGAGGTTGCTAGAACCCCTGAGAAGGCGTTCAGGACTCACTAGAAGGGGAGGGCCTGGAGAAAGCAGATGTGGGAGGGAGGGTGTTGAACAGAGCTCTAGGGGGCAGATCTGGGATGAGAGAAAGACCAGCAGGGATTCCAGAGAGATAAGCCAACCTGGTGTGGAGGGGAGGGCACTCCGCCCTCTCCATCCTCCAATGTCCTGATAGGCTGTCCTGACATTCGAGGGGGCAGAATCTACCAGAAACATGAGGGAACAGCAAAAAGTACATGAAACACAAGTTGTGGTTTCCTAAGATGTGAAACACCAGTCATGGTTCTGCTTGTTCTCTGAGAATGCAAACACCACACATTTTTATTGACTGTGAAAATAAAAAGCCCTTTAGGGAAAATCCTCTCACTGCTCTGTCCAAGGAATCCAGGCCGTCACCAGCATCTTAGCCCTGCTGGCATCCCTTAGATGCTGCCCAGGCAGATGGCCGAGTCCAAGGCCACCTTATGATTTTAATGAGTCCTGGGACATTTGCCTTCTTGGGCAACTTCCTGCATCAAAACAAAATTTAAGTTTTGTTTTAAGACTGCATCAGCATAAAAATGAATGTATTCATATTATATGTTAAAAACAGTTTCTTCCACCTGAAAGTTTATTTCTTCTAATTTTAAAAGAAATCAAAACATTCCCATGGGCCCCTAATGGTATGGTGGGCCCAGGCCTGTGCCTCCTGGCCTAATGTCATGGCCATGGGTGGGTCTGGAGTCCACACAGGCTGGGGAGGGATGGCGCAGGAGGTGGGCAGCACTGGGTGATCTTCTGTAAGCTCAGAAAATGGGCTCCGGCCCTTGGAAAATGGAAAGCCAGATAGGATGTGGTTCTTAGTGGAACTGGGATGGGGAGTAAAATACAAGGGCACAAGGCCAGGACCCCCTCATTGACCCCTGCCGGGTCTCAGAGCCAGGAGGACCTGGAGGCAGGGATTGGTGGGGCCTGCAGAGAAGGTCCGTGGATGCTGCCTTGCTTGACCACCTCCCCTTAATGAGGGGCAAGCCTGTCCCAGGATGGGGTGAGCGGGGATGGGGGGAGCACTTCTGAGCAGGAAGCGGGCAGGAGTGCAGAGGACTTCCTGCACCCCCTTGCTGGACCTGGCAGAGGCGTGAACCACATCTTACCCCGTTTCCTTCAAAATACCCAGCAGAGGACTGGGCCCATGCACAACTGAGTTCTTTTTAAGGGACTCTTTGCCACTAAGATTCTTACCAAATGATGTGAACCCAGACGACCCCCAAACTGAACCCTCTGCCCAATGGCTCCACCAGTTCCTGGAGAGCCCAAACCTGGCAGCAGAGGGTGCCCCAGGCATGGAGGTTAAAGGTCAGCTGGGCCTTGGTCACCAGAGAAGGCCGGGGCTCCAGAAAAATGGGTCAGGAAGGAAAAAGCCAGAGAGCTTTGAAGTCAAGATGTACCATGGACACCAAGGCAGCCTCCAATGGAGGCAGCTTAGGTCTGGAAGAAGTCCCCCTGGGAAGGAGAAATCCAGTTTGAAAAATAAATCAAATGTTAAAAATAATTCATCACCCCTGCCCCCATACCCACTCTGTCTCAGAAAACCCCTTTTCTGTCTCCATGCTCCCCCTGCCCAGACCACTTGCTTCTTCCCAGAAGGGCAAAGCTAACAGCTCTATTCCTGTCCAGGAAAACACACATGGAAGACATGAATTATTGGGGTGAAACTCTAAGCTGCATATTGTCTGCTCCTTCACTCTCCCCTCAGAGGGTTACGAACCCAGAGATCCCCTGGATCACTTGCCTTTGTCTAAAAATAAACACCAGGGAAGGGAAGGATAAACCACTGAAGACTGCGCAAGGCTGCCCCTAGCTCCCACCCTGAGAAACCCACTTGATGGTCTTATTTTTAATGGAAACAAACGCGCCTCTTTGAGCAGCTGAGGACAATCATGAGATGAGATGCATTAGGGACATGCGTTAAAGAGAAACAAGGGGCGTGCACATAGGAAGCACAGAGCAGAGACAGGCAGAGCTAGTGTTGCATCAGCCTTCACTGTACATGCTGAAAAACTAACAAAGCTCCAGTTCTTTGATAACCACTAAGATTAAAACCTTTGCTTTGGTAGCATGATAAGGAGTCATGTAGTCAGCCTGGGTCATGGAAAATGGGATGACAAGGGAGAAGTGGGGAACAGTGGCTTATCTCTAAAGCCTCGTCTGTGTCCCCATCTCTCCCCAACCTCCTCACAATTTACATGGATGGGAACTGAAGCCCAGAGAAGTTAAGTAGCTTGCTCAGGGTTGCACAGCAAACTGGCAAACAATCTGGGATGCAAGGCCTAAATAACTTGACTCCCAGTCCAGTGTTCTCTGTTCAGTTGTTCACTGAGCCATTCAATAGACCAGTAATTATTGAGAAACTTCTCTTTGTTAGGCTCTACTCTGACCCTGGTCTCAAGGTGGTTTCTCAGGTTTTTGGTCCCCACCACCATTTTATCATCTTTCACCAAAATCCAGCCCACATGCCATATCTCTAAATCTGCTCCCTTTAGCCTCTGAGGCTGTGCCTTCAGTGGGCTTCAGCATTCTGTCCCCAGACTTCTCTCTCATCCAACAGCCTCTCAGAAGGAGCAGAAAGTGGGCGAACACCAGACTGGCCCCGTGTACCTCTATCCTTGGGCCTGGGAGAGACCAACACTGACAGCCAAGCAACGGGCCTAGAGTCAAATGACTCCTGCAAATAGTTTGATGGGTGTTTGGATCATTTCTGATTGTAACACAGCCTTTGATAGTGCTAAACGTTCTGCACCCGTTATATCATTTAAGCCTTCCAGCACCCTCCCAGTTGGGTACATACATTATCCCAGTTTCACAGAGCTGAAAACTGAAACTTAGAAGGAGTAAGATGAACGGACGAGAGGGGACAAATCTTCTTTACAGAGAATTCCAATAAAAAAATGTAGATTCCGCTTCTAGTGTGGGCTGGACTCACTGAATGAGGAAATAATAATTTTACAGTGGAGCAGCCTGGCAGATACCACCTTAACCAAACGATCAAGGTTCACATCACCATGATAAGTCATGTGGATAGGGTGTGCCGCTGATATGATGTGTTGAGAAGGGCACTTCACCTCTATGGCTTTCTTTCCAAAATCCAAAACTCTAGTCTAATTGTGAGAAAACACCAAAGAAATCCAAATCAAAGGACATTCTATAAATTATGATCAGCATTCTTCAGAGTGTCAAGATCATGAAAATAGAGGAAAGGCTGAAAAATAGTCACAGACTGAACATGGTAAAATGCAACATGGCATCTTGGGTGGGATCCTGGAACAGGAAAAGGACATCAGTGGAAAAAAATGGTGAGATCTGAATAAAGTCTGTTTAGTTAATGTATCAATGTTAGTTTCTTTATTTTGATAAATGTATCATGGGTGTGTAAGATGCCACCCTTGGTTGTGTCTTCAAATAATGTTACCCATTGTTTATTGAGTTCTGACTGTATGTTAGGTACTTTTACATAAGTTATGCCAAACATAGGACCTTTCTTCTTTATGATATATTCTCTATGTTCTTCATCTCCAGTGGACTGTACAGTCTTCAATGGATGGGGATTTCAGTAGGAGTAGAGGGCTTCAAATCCAGTTTCAAAATTACACTCACACACACTCATGCATGCATTCACACACATTCACACTCACACACAGCCAAGCATTTATCCAGCTGTGTGCTTAGGATGGTACAGTTTCCCTCTCTTGTTTTCTAGTGACTAGGGTCAGTCCTGCTTCCCAGCCAGTAAGGTGTGGATAGGTGAGTAGTCAGAGTAGGTGCTTTAACCATACAAATATTTTGGGGGAGAGCATTCCTGGAGAGGGCACAACAGGTACACAGACACTGTGGGGAGACATGCTTGCCTATGTGACTGGAGTGGTGTGAACCGTGACGGGAAGGCTGGCAGAGGGGAAGTGGCCAGGTCAAGTAGGGCTTAGTAGGTTCTTCCTTGTGCGGACTTTGGTTTTTGCTCTGAGGTTGGAGTCATTGGGAAGTTTTGAGCAGAGGAGTGCAATGATCCCACTTTCATTTTTGCAGTATTATTCTAGCTGCCATGTTGCGCACAGACTTTAGGGGGCAAAGATGGAAGCAGGGAAACTGTTGAGGCTTTGGGCTCAGGTACTACGTTGTGATAAGATGGTGGCAACAACTCCACCCCTTCAAGTCCAGTGAGGGGTGTCCAGAAGACCTCCTAAAATCTTACTGGCTCTGATTGGGTCATTTGCCCACTCCTGAACCAATCACTACAGCCACAGGAATGAGACACTGAGTAGCTTAGGTGTGGGAACTGTATTCTGGAGCTGAGAGGCAGAACCAGGCTACATGGACTAAGAAAATGGGAGGGTTTATCCTCAAGGGGATGATACCAGAAACCAGGTGAATGGATGTGGGCAGCAATAAGACAAACTATGTCAACCACAGGGATCAAATCTCTGGGATTTAGTTGTCTCACTTATTGCTTGGTGCTTGTTGGGGGACCCAGGACCAGTGGTGACAACCCAGCAAAAATTCAGATTGTGAGCTAAATCTACCTTGGAATAAAATATTCTGAACCCCTGTCTAGTCTCGAATATGGCTGTCAACATTTCCTCTCGTCCCTGTATACACATGCACCTCTCCCCTCCAATCAGGAGGTGGAGTGTACCTCTTGATTCTGATCTGGCTGCATCTTGCTTTGACTTAATAAGATGTGGCTTTGCCAGGTCTGGGCCTGGGCTTCTTTTTCATGTTCTCCGGGGAAGCCTGCTGTCATGCTGTAAGAAACCCTGAGTTAGACATGAAACCTCACCAGGAGAGGGAGGGAGAGAGGGGGGCGGGGAGAGAAAGAGAGAGGGAGAGAGGGAGAGAGGGAGAGAGGGAGAGAGGGAGGGAGAGAGGGGGAGAGGGAGAGAGAACCACAAGGAGGAGCATCAAAGCACCAGAACTATGAGGGAAGTCTTTTTGGACCTGCCAGCTGATAAATGAGTGCAGCTGAGTGAGTGACTGAGCTGATGCCACATGGAGCAGAAGAACTAGTCAACTGCTCCCTGCCTGAATTCCTGACCCACAGAATTGTAAGAAATACAAATTCCTGGATATTTTAAGCCACTAAATTTTGGGGTGGTTTTTAATGCAGCAATAGATGACCGAAACAACTCTTTACCTGAAGGACCAATTTCATTTTCAACCTGTTTGGGGTCTCTTTCTGCCTGAGTCACGGAATTGCCGCAAGGATTTAGCCTTCCCTCCCGCTTTGCTGTGTCATTGAGCAGTCAGGAGGGCAGCTTGGGCTGGGAACTCATCTTCATACAGTGGGGGCTATAACTGCTGCCTCCCACTTTTTAAAACCCATAAGGGGACAGGGTTCACACCCCAGCCCTAACTCCCAGAAGGCCTCCCCCTACACAAATACCTGCTCCTGGGCCCTCTTCTCCACCCTCATCACCCCCCAACACCATTTAATCTACATGCCATACCCTTGTGATTTAGAGATTATCTCCATTTTTACAAGCAAGGCAATTTATGCTGAGAGGCAAAGTGACTTGCTCAGGGTTACCAGTTAGTTGAGGCAGAAGCCCCCCCGTCCTGTTAACTCCAAAGCCCCAGACTGCCTACTGCACCACCCGGCCAGCCCTCAATGTCCTCTTCCCAGCTGGCCAAGAAGGGAATAGTCCTTCAACTACTTCCTTCCCAGTGGTAGATGGTGGAGGGTAGGTTCATGTTTCTCACTGGTAGTAGTAAATGGTGCTTTTGAAAAATGGTTTTTGGGGGTTTATCTCTTAATCCAAGAGATAAGTTTCAGGAAGTGTGTTAAAAGGGTGAAGAGAAATCTTTACTGAGGGCCTTCAAAGCACTCCTCAGAACCACACTCAGGAGCTCTCCTCCCCCACACCAGGCACTGCTCATCTCCACTGCAGCCCTGCCAGGCTGGCTGCCCGTGGGAGTCAGTGCATTGTATCTCCTATCCTTTGATGTCAGATAAATCCAAATGATCTCTTTCATATCACTACAAAGGAGTCTCCTAATTACTTTGTTTAGACAGTCTCTTTTCCAAATATTAAACATTTGGTCTTCCCAGGCCCCCCAAGCATTAACATCACCCAGGTTGTTGCAAAATCGAATTTTCCCCAAACTGGTTGACAGATTTTTCTTTCCCCATTACCAGCCTTCCTGGGCAGATCTGGACGTGTCCCCCACCCTTACCCCCATCCTCCCGCCCTGGGTCAGAGCACCTGGGTGGGTCTTGAGCGTTTTCCTCAACTTCAGCCCTGTTGGAAACCCCTGGAAAAATCTTAGGGAGAGAAACCTTGAGCCACTCAAGGATTCAGGCGTGGCCTGTTGTCCCATGAAGCAGGTATTGTGGGGGAAGCTTTGTCTTTTGTGGGGACAGGCCCAGGACCTGACAAGGATCATCTCCCAGCTGATAGAGGAAGACTCTTCTCATATCCAGACCACAAACTGGCTTGAGAGATCTGTGTCTCTCCAACTAACACCTCCTTGACAGCTGGGGGTGGAGTAGGCTCTTTCTCTCCTTCAGAAATCACTGTAACCCTGGGACATCCTCAGGTAGGGAAGGTGGCTCACATACCTTCCTCCCCAACAGCTATTAGTGTTCTCCCTTCTAATGCCTCCTCCTGGTCCCATGGCCCCCCCTTTGTCTCACTGCTCCCTTGGCTGCCACCCAGATGTCACCTGCCCCCCGTGCTATGCTCCTCTCTGTTACTCTGTGCTGCTTTCTGTCTCCATGATGTGGGTTGGTCTTAGAGGGAATTTGTAGCTTTGAATTGCTACCTGGATGTGCCTCCTATCTCCTCATGGGTCTCACTACTCTAGCTCAGCCAAAACCCAACCCACATGGGGATTAGGAAAGATTTCAGAAAGACATTTGAGCAGAATCTTTTTCCTTCCCTCTCTTCCTCCCACATCCTTCTCATCCTTCAATGTCTTATGGAAAATTTCAAAGTTACAAAAAGAGCATAATGAACCCCTATGTACCAATTACCCCGCTTCAACAATTATCAACCCATGGCACCCTCCCACTGGATTATATTGAAGCTAATTCCAAATATCATATTGTTCTGTCTGTAAACACTTCAGTATTATCTAAAAGGACTTTTAGAAAAACATAACCATATTACATGCAAAAATAGAAACAACTCCCTAATAACATCAAATGTCTAGTCAGTGTTCAAATTTTCCCAACTGCCTTATGATTATGCTTTTGTAGTTTGTTTGAATCAGGATCCAAATAAGGGAAACATGTTTGAGCAGAGACTTGGAGGGATTGATGAGTGACATGTTTTGCTGTGGGTGCAAGGTGGTTGGTGGGGTTGAGGTAGGGTAGGCATTTTCTTCATTCTCTGAGACTCAATTCCTCTCCTGCCTATGGCATCCAGCAGTCTCATGTTTTCATTAACTCCTATTGAACTTTCCACCAGCACAGCACAGGTCAGCAAGCCATTGCTCTCTAATGGTTTCCTGACTAGAAATGGCATGTCTGCTTCAGGGGTGCATTGGTCCTTCTGAGCAGCTTCTTTGCATCCCTGCCCCACAGCAGCCCAGATCAAGTGTCCTTGTTTCTGTCCCCCAAACTATAGTCTTTCCCTGGTTTTACTGTGTGCAATCTCTGACTATATGTCTGTCTTCCCCATGAGACTGAACTCAGAGGAGGCAGGGTCAGACTGTGTCTGACCTAGAGTCAGGGCCATTAAATGTGTACTTCCTAATTTTTTGACTTGCTGCTCCCTTGGCTTACTTCCTTTAGGTGGTTTAGAAGTGTCTACTCTGTGCCATGCACCTCTGAATTTCTCAGTTTTTACAACCATCATGTGAGCTAGTGATACTATTCATTGTCTTCATTTTGCAAAAGAGGAAACCGAAGCTCAGAGTGATTAGGGTGGAGAGTCAAATACACAACTGCTAAGTCACAGGTCCCTCCTACCTCCGGTTGCCCTCCCCACCACCAGTGAAGAGCTACTTGGGCCATCTGTCTTGGCTGGAAAGTTCTAGAAGATGCTGGTAATACAAGATGGCTCCTGCTTCTCAGCTGCAGGAAATGATGTTTCACTAATTTTACTTATGTGTTTGTGTGCCTGTGTATATATATACACACACGTGTGCGTGCACACACACACTCACATATCCTCCTCCCTCCCAACAACCTTTCTCTCCCAGCCCAATGGAATTGAATTCTCCTCTGCTGGTATCTTCAGTCCCTGGTGACTGGGCAAGCCTAGAGCAGGCACTTCAAAGCCCTGTGCATTTGTGCTTAATTATGCCTTCCGTGTGCATCACTAGGCAGAGAGCAAACAAATTAAACACACATTTTCTGGTGAGATCCTTGCAGGATGACATAGCAATCCCCCTCCCCAGCACAGTTTGCACTAATGAGCCAGATGCCCTGGGTTTGGGTTAGGCAGGAAGCACTCAGGTTCTGGGACATGTTTACCTGGTTTCTTTCTCTGATTTCTTGCTCCTCCCTCTCCATACTGGACAGGTCTGTGGTTCCTGGAGAAGAATGGTGCTGTTGTGTTTTCCTTCCTTTCTACCTGTGCCTAATTAGGAATTATGCTTGGGAATCAAACTAATTAATCTCTGCCAGTCTGGGGTGAGATCAAGCTCCTTGCACTATCAGTGTTGATCAATAACTCACTGCTCAAAGAGTCTGAAAAACAACCCCGCTGCTTTCAGCACAGGCTTTAATGAGGACAAGGTGGAATGGCCTGGAGGAGGCCAGCAACGAGAGGGTGGGGGCCCCAGACTGACAGGAGAAGGCTGTCAGGGAGGAGATCCTCTGGCACCTCCTGAGTGTGAAGTGGCCCCCACAAGGCAGGACTTCCTAACCGCCCAAGGCATGCTAAGCACTGTCTTGGTCAGCCGTCAGGAAAAGGCTAAAAGGCTGCCATTAAGAGAGAAGCAAGAGGAGAAATATACAACCTGGAGAAGCAAAAGACATTATCAACTTAGTCCTACAGGCTTGATTCTGTCCTGAAGGGTTTACTAGGTCATGTGATAGATAATGCTGACAGAAAAAGTAGTGTGGGCCTTTCTGGGAGGAGTGAGATGAGAAAGAAAAACAAAATGCATTATTCTTTAAGAAAGAGCAATGTAAAAAAAAAAAAAAACACTAGCTTACCAGGTTAAAAAAAAGATGGCACATTTATTGCTACATAAATGTTATATACATATTGTGTTTTCTGTTACAGTGACAGAAAAAATTTTGAACTTCTTGCTGCTGGTTGAAAAGGTTTATCAATAATAATACCTTGAATTTGACACAGGATACAAATCTGCAATAAACCAACAATGGAAACTGGAGAACAAGATGAGAAGCAATTCATCTCGGACAATTAGCTCTTACAATACTCCATAGGTACTACACGGTATGCTAGAATCCTACTATGGTCTTAAAATGCTATTGTAAATTTCTGATATTAATGAACAGGTTATGGTAAATAACCCTACATTTTTACTACCTAATATAATAAAATAAAGTAAGAAACTTTTTACTGAAAACTTTTTGATTTCAAAAATCTAGAAAGAGTAATATTTAGAATTCAAGAAATTTTCTTACAAGATTATTGTATAAAAGACTAGCTACTGTGAAAAATAAGCCAAATGTTTTTTTCTTTCTATTTTATGAAGGAAAGCTTCTGGGCATACTGCAAAGTCTAATATAGCGAAAAAGACAACAAGCTCTGAAGAAAAAAGGCCAGGCAGTGGCTTATGTTCACTCACACATCATAAGCAACAACTTCTGTTTAGCCGATTAACACTGAAATGAAGAACAAGGCCACAGATAGAGTCTGATGAAATTGGAGAATATATGCAAATTAAAGCAACCAAAAAGTCCACTAAGTTCACAAACGACTGATTTGTTAGGAATCATCCTGATTAGAGGATCTGAAGTTCTGTCTTAATTGTTTTTGTTCTTTCAAATTAACTGAAATCTTTAAGTTACATCGTGATTTGGGTCCTTTCTTCTGTGTGCTGATTGCCATTGTTGATATTGGCTATGAAGAATTATTAAACCAAGACAACCTTATTTAGCATGTCCTTCTCTCCCAGGTTTGTTGTGGTGGAAGACAGATTTTATGGAAGTTCAAAGTGATTAATATGTCTTATAAAACTCCTTAGAGACAGAGGGGTGCCTCAATGCACATTATTAAGACGGACTGACTAGTACTGGTTTAATGCTAATCTGGCTCATCTTCTTGGGACAGGGGCAGATGGTTTGCAGTTGATGGGATCACCCACTGAATGCCTCCCCATTGACCAGCCATCCAGATGACAGAGAAAGAAAGGCTAGGATAAGGAAACACGGGTGACCATTGCTCTTGTATTCCATTATGTAATTAGCCTCAGAGTGGTGTGTTCATTTATCACACTACTTGCCTTGGTGACTACTGGGTTTTATTACGTCCACCATAATCACAGCCTGAAAATCTTCTTTGTATTTTAAATGCATTTTGTGCTTACTTACAGCTAACATGTTACAAGTACTATATGTAGTACTTACTGCTTGGAAAACAAAGCAATTTCTAAAAAGTAGTTTCTTCCCTTGTAATTTACACTTCTTGCTATTACAAGATTTACTATGAAACCTAGAAGCTTGAAAAGACTTGGTTATCATTAGAAATAAAGCAATGTTTATTTTGGGGAACATCTGGGGGACAAAGTTCCCCTTTTGAAATTTTGGCTAGGCTATGGCCACAGATGGTGTCTGCTTACCATCACCAGGTAAATGTGCAAAGCACATAGGGCTGTGCGGAGGATTCTGGACTGTGACCATAAACTATTCAGATTCAGAGACCAAATATAACACCCACAAAGAGAAAACTAAAAACAAATGAAAAAAAAAATGAGAGCAAGAAAAATGCTATATCAAGTAATATTTTCCTATTTCATGGAAAACACTATTCATATGGCAAAAAGATAGGAGAGGGCAACAAAAGACTTTTCCCTTCCCTTTTAAGACACTAATAGGTATGCCGGGAATGCTAAGGGCCAATGGTTGTCACTGCTTTGTTCTCTGCATGTGAACAGCTTTAACGAATGCTGGCATCAGCTGAGTATAGATCAGCTTTCCACATTAACTTTTTCCCTTTATATGTAGACCTTACAGTTCCATAACAATAAATAAAATTTGTAGTTACAATGCATTTGTCAATTCAGTTTAGGCACAAGGCAACTTCCACGGTGAGTGGAGAGATCAAGACAGTCTCTGATTGTGCAGAAGCGACACACTGCTTGTAACAAAATGATATGTTCCAAACATCTCATGGGCTGATGTTCTATCTGATGAGCTTCCTATCTTCACTTCTGGTGGAAGTGTTGACCAGTTGCTTTGATCATAGGATTACATTTGAGTTTCTTGTTTCAAGTGTTTTATTTTTTCTTCTCCCTCCTGTCAGGTTTGTGTCTTCAGATAATCTGAGTTGTCCAAGTCCTTGTGAGGAGAGGTCACCTTCTATCTAGCCTACTGATAACTCTGGAACTGGCAGGGAGAGGCAAGGGAGAACAGCATCAGTTAGAACATAATTGTTAAAAAGAAAGGCCCACCCCACCCCCCAAAATCAGGTTGGTATTCTCCATTCATACCCAGGTTTGCACTAAATTAGCAGTGACTTAAATGACTTGAAAATTAGCTTCCTCCTTTTAAGGTATAATTTAATGGTTTTACTTGATGTGTTGTAAGATTTTTAAAGGAGGTCATGTGAATATAGAATCATAGATTATATGACAGCTGTGGCAATTATATAAACCTTAATTTTGGCAACACTCAAGTTGGCAATACGTGAGCTCTGAGGTTCTACTCATCTAACTCATCCATTTTTCTGTGGTGAGACAATGTTAAAGCACACAGTGCTGCATTCAGCCCACACACTATGTTAACAGCTTATATCTAACTCCTCTAAACTGCAAGTTTCTTACAGTAGGGTCCATAGCAGGTCCTCAGTAAACGCTTGTTCAATGAATTTATTAAGAAAATATTTACTCCATTAATTCTATACCTATCTATGATCACAGTACAATATACATAGAAATAACTTTGAAATTTCCCATTTTAACAATTTTTTTTTAGGTGGTACAAGAGTCTGAACCCAGGACCTTGTTGTGGGAAGCAGCACTCAACCACTGAGCTACAACTGCTCCCCATTTTAACAATTTTTGATGGAAATAGGTCTAGGAAGAATCACACCATTCAGTTCCTTTATTCAATACCCACAGTATTGTGTGGCAAGAGTTTTGCCCTTAAGGATGGATAACTGAGATATACAGGGCTACACGGCCTTACATAGTGGCAATTCTTGTGCTTTTATAGTTTGTCATTTCTCAGCCATTTGGATTCTAGCAATAGCTTTCCTGCTGTCCAGTCTCTTGCTGGTTTTAATCTGCTCTCCAGTTCTAGGAAGAACTGAAGGCTATCAGGTGAAACTGTATAACCACCTTTATGAAATTAGCAACCTTTAAAATATATTCCAAGACAAACAGTAGCCTATCAAATCTTATGGAACAAAGTACATTTATTACATTTCTCATAATCTTGCAGACTTTTTCACCTTTTTTTTTTTTTTTTTAAGGATCCTTGATTCCTTTATGATAGGTGAGAATGGTCCAAGTTTAATCTTAACTTCAGTGGTAGAATTTCCACATTATGCAGAAAGATAAGGATAGAGATATAAAAGCAGTGAGAGATATAGAGGTAGGAAAAAAAGGAAACTAAATTGAAGGGGAGAGAAGAGAGTGAGGTAGAGAGACGGGGTTGAAGGAGAAAGAGCTTGAGAGAAACTGGGAAGAAGATAAAAGGAAATGAATACAATAAAACAGAGAGAGACAAAAACAGGAAAACAGGCTCAAGGTAACTTTGACAGCTGAATGTAAAGTGCTCTTTTTCATAGCGTGGAGGATACCTGGGAGCTGAACATAAGAAGTTACCTCTCACCACTCCTTTTTGAAATGATCTGCCAATTTAGAAAGTCTCTTTTTTATTCAGTAACAGTGGCACATTTTAAATTTTAAACTTCAAAGTTTATTTTTGAAACAAAAATATTTTTCTCATGGTATTTGCATTTTCCACAGAATATGAAACAAAGGTTTAGGTTCTAGAGGATCTGTCAATTAACTACTATTTTTGCCTAAAGTCTCTTTGCCATGCATGATGTTAGGTTGCTGGATTTTTTTTTTGAGGGGGGAGGTGTTTTAGAGGTTGTAACTGATACTTAAATAAATAATTATGCTCGTCGTTCCCCTCCTTTTTTCTCTCCCAAATGAAATCCTCATTTCAGTCTAGTTTGATCCTAGAAATTATGTATGTACTGATGGTTGGAACCAAATCCTCCAGGAAAAGGTAAGCTATCTAATGTTTGCTGTTTACTAACTATACTATTGAATTCCAGACTCTCTGCTCAAAATGAGAAAGCCATGAAGCTAACTAAATGAAACTGCACTGAATATTTGTTTCTATTCTATACCTCCTATCCATAGCTTTTACTTGCTGCTTTCTATATGCTGATGATATTGGGGAAAGAACTATAAACTGCTGAAGTCAGATTATAAATATTAAGTTAACAATTCTATTCCTAATCCATGTTACTAGCTAAAATGCTACTGTCCAAATAATTTAATTACAGTTTATATTAATTTGTAACACTTATAAACTTTACAATTTAGACTACAGATTATGTGCATATATGCAGTGGGAAAAAAAGATGATTCAAATTACTACTACATAGGCAACAACCTCATATTACTTTTGTCCCTTTGTTTAAAAAGAAAAATCATGAGGTGAACTATATATAGTCCAGGAAGAGGGAAATAAAAACAGTCTTTTAAGGAGTAAAATTCCACCACAGAGAAGGGCATTCTGGCTCTATTGTATGTAACGCTTTACATCCATTAATAGATTCTAGAGTTCTAACTGTCGGGCTTACAAAGGGGGAGAACTTGCATATTACAGACTTGAGTTATTGATCCAACTGGAAGCAAGCAGTAATTCTTTCATGTATAAAACCCTTCATAACAAAGAAGAGGTATTTCTGTATTCTATTTCTGAATAGAGGAACAAGAAGTATGAGCAGTAGCAAAAGTACTTTATGATGAATGAGTCATTTCGCTATTTTCTTCTTGGCTTAGAATGATACTCATGTGTACACATAATGATCCAGCACAGAAGAAACAAAGGCTCTTTATACATCACAGTATACTATCACAATTGGAAAAGAACACTATGTTGGTATAAAATGACACTGATTCTCCAAGTCTGATTATATAAGAGAAAGGCAAACAATTGGACTCCAGGTTACTCGTAACCTGGAAAGTGATTAGTGCCCCCAGATAATTCTGTTCTAAAGTTCTAACCCAGCTTAAGAGGAATCAGGTGATTTCCCTACACTGTCTTCCCAAACCCATACTTACCTGGCTGACGTTTACATATGACCCATAGGGTTGGTAGTTTCATTAAGCCCAGGATGGGTTCCTGGCAGTGTCGTTGGTGGCTCTGCCGATACGGCAGAAACTTTTTCTTCTTCCCTTCTCTTAAGGCAGGCTGCTTTGGGGTTAAGATTCCTCTCTGAAACAGGGGAAAGCAATTTTTATCATTATGGCAATAAATTATGAACCAGGGACTGTTAGGTCTTGAACTGTTATTTTTTCTTTCTATGGGGGTTGTCAATGCCTGTGTAATTTCATTCATACACTGACTAGCATTACACAGAGCCAACAACGCTGGGTTCACATAAAATCTCAGCACTAAATGAGCCTCCAGACTTAAACTTCTTAGTGACCATTTTGTGTTTTAAGTTCTGCTTATGATTTAGCCTTCTGGGGTTTGATATGATCTCCATCAACATTCTACTCTTCACTCAAGCATTGTGGCAAGTGCTGTTATTAGTCTATGAAGTCTCCTCAATGTCCTAAGATATGGTACACCGAACTGATATGAATGCTGACATCCTTTACATATCTGGAGAAAGACATCTGCACTTAATTTTCAATTTTACCAGTTCAGAAAATGATAAAATTGAGACACCCTCAGCCACTCATCTACACAGGAAACATGACAACTCTTCATGGGAGACAGGTAGCTGGTGCATATCCTGCTTTTCCACTGTGTTACTTAGGTAGAATAAGATGGTTGAGCTACTCCTTCCATTGCTGAAGGTATGACTAAGAGGGAGTTAAAACCTTCCGTATTGCTTCTTATGTAAGATAGTAAATAAGACTGGATGAGGTCTGTGAAGTAGGCATTTTCAAAAGAGGAAAAAGAATGGTGTAATATCATGGGAAATAAAGGGAAAGAAAACCCACTGGATCTGTTCCTGTTGTATTTTCTTTAAATGAGTTCAAGCATAAGATATCTAGCCCAGGACATCTTCTGGTATAGTCTTTTGTTTCAGATTAAAAAATACAATAAAAGTTAAAAGTTGTTATACATGTTTTATAAACTGATTAAAAGTGCCCTAATGAATATAATATAAAGAAAATATTTTGTGGAAGTTATGATTTTACATATTAGATTTTCTTTTTTTTTTTTATTACTTATTTATTTTAAAAATTTAATCAGGGAAGTTATAGGTTTACAGAAAAATCATGTAAAAAACAAAGCATTCCCATATACACCCCCACCCCCAATTTTAACACTTTGCATTAATGTGGTACCTTTGAAACAACTGATGAAAAATATTATATTATTAACTATAGTCCATAGTTTACATTATGGTGTATTTCCCCCCATATCTTGAAATGAAGGCCCAGCTGAATGCACTATAGTACAACTCTTTTTTTCACATATTTAACATATGTATCTCAATACACATTTATAATTCATTTCAGAGTTGAAAAAAGATAGAAAAGGGATTTTATTGGTAAACTTAGTTTAGCTGACTATTACTGATGCATAATGATAAAATTTCATTTTAGAGTTATTTTCCAAGACCCTGCATTTAGGAAAAGACATGCAGTCTATATAAATCTGAGGAGGACTGATAGAGAAAGAAATTATATTCTTAATTTATTAGCAGCTAGGAGATAATGGTACGCTAATCATTACAGAAACTATGAGGAGCTGCTTTTGTAACAAGCAATTGTGTACCTCTGACTAATAAGAAGAGTTTGTCTTTCATAAGGTGTCAAGTTCCTTCACTGTGGAGTTAAGAGTCTCCCATAATGACCAGAGAGAATGGGAAGAGGGAATAAATTAACATGTAAAATATTTTATAAAGAGCAGAAAGAGATTTGAAAGATTTCCAATTAAAACACGCTGACATTTCTCATCTTGGAACACTGCTCTTAGCTAACATGAGTGTGTCACACCAGGATCTAGAAGGCATGATTAGAATAGTTTGAAAGGACCAGAACCACAAATTCAACAGCTTAGACAAGATCCTTCAGATTCCTACAGTGAGACAAAGAACACCCAGGGCTACAACACTACAGATCAGGTAGACTCTAGGAAATGTTAAGTAAAGGGAGGTCTGATCCAAAGAGGCCAACGCTAGTGCTCCTGTCTCATACCTCCTGGTGTGTATGAACAGCCCACAGCACACATGTGTTAAGTATCAGAAAGGCCTGAGGTACAGGTAAGTAGAAGTCAGACATGATGTCATGTCTGCAGGGCATAAGAAATCCTTGTCTTCCCACAATCCCATTCGTGGAGTTCTATTTACTGATTTCTGTTGTGTAGTTGAGGACTTGGCTCTCTTACAGTACCAACTTCTCAACATGTTTGTAGAATGATTTTTGGCTAAGTCAACAGTCATTTCTTACATTATTACAAGTAAGGTAAATATATATGTTATTATTACTATGTGGAGATACTTGCTGGGTCAAGAATTTTAGAGCCATTGTTTCCTTGCTCATACAACCGTTATAGTTTTTCCTGGAGTTAATAGTTGCTATATTTTTCATGTGCTATTATTGCTCATTCCCCCACCCCATATGTTCTAAGAGATCTTAGAGCGTAATAATAATTAATGCTTATTAATACTTTACTTATTAATATTTACCCCAAAGAGCAAGCATATCATATGTTAATTCTATTTCTTTCCCAAAACCTTCCGTTTGTGACTAATAGTGTTCTATTTTCAATGTTGACAGCAAGGGCTCCTAATAACACATAGCTCTTGACATGGGATTTCTTTTTGTTGTTCTCCTGTGTTAAGAATCTTTGTTTCCTGGATCCCATGCCTTTGTCTTTTTTATTATGTCCTTAGTTTGTTAAAGTATATATTCCAGGTGCTTTCTGAGAGAGTATATGGAAGGTAAAATTTTAAAGTCTACATCTGAAATATCTTTATTCTATCTTCATCTTTGATTAACGGTGTATCTAGGTAAAGAATTCTAGGTTGAAAATTATTTTTCCTCAGACTTTTGAAGACACTGTTCCACTGTTCCATTATATCATCCTAGCATTATTGTCCAGAACTCTGATGTTCTAATTCTTGTTCCTTTGGATATATGAACTATTTAAATTTTGTCTCTGGAAGCTTTAGGATGTTCTCGTCAATCTTTTTGTTTTTTTTTTTAAAGATTTACTTATTTACTTTTTTATCCATTCCTCCCCCCCGCCCCCCCTTCAACCTTGATGCTCTCAAATTTCATGACGATGTACTTCAGCTTGGGGTCATTTTTTAATCATTATACTTAATACAAGATTAGATTCTACAATCTTGAGATATGCATTCTTCAGTTCTGGGAAAGTTCCTGTATTGTTTTACGATAACCTCCTTCCATCCCTTCTGTTCTCATTTTAGAAATCCTACTAGTCATTTGTTGGACTTCCTTGATTGACCCTAATTTTGTTAGTTCTTCTCTCCTATTTTTCATCTCTTTGTCCTTTTGTTCTACTTTCTAGGAGATTTTCTCAACTTTATCAGCTAACTTCTCTATTAAATTAAGTTTTCTGCTACCATATTTAATTATTACCTTAAAGTTTCTTTTTCATGGCTTCTTTCTCTTTTATGAATATATTTTCTGTCATTAGAAAATATTAAACTTAGCTTTTAAAAAAAGTTTTCTTGCATGTTTTTATTTTCCTCCAAGTTTCTTTTTTATTTGATTTGATCTCAATTTATTTCTTTTATGTTGGAGGCATTTCTTAACTCTTTGGCTGTATTTTCATATTTAAAAGTAAGATACCAACTGGAGGGCTTTCCTCTTCAGTCATCGAAAAGTAAAACATTATTATTCAGAAATTTCTAAATCTGGAGGTCTTTTCTCTGGAGTATTCAGTTTCTCTAGAGAAAAATCGTCTAATTTCCTTATAAATGGGCACAATATATACTTTGCTGCAGGAGCAGGAAAGCAAGGTGGGATAAGAGCTGAGGGTTAACTATTCAGCTCCATGCCTTGCCCCTTCTCTGCTCTTCTTGTTGGTGTTCCTGATCTGTAGCCTTTCTAATTCCAATTTTATCACAAAATAGCCTCTGATCTTCTACAGTGAAAGGGAAGAGAGACAGAGCTATATGAAGAGGAGAGGAGACTTAGAAATCAACTTTTCTGTAACAGACTTCCAATCAATCTTCTGTTTTCAGGTCTATGCTTGACCCCTGCGTTATGCAATACCCAGGATCTCCAAGCAAAGAGCCTTTCTGGGGTTCTATGGGACAAAATGTTCTCCTTCTTGTTGATATTCTTCTCTGCAGCACTTTTTTTTTTTTAAATAATTTTTTATTTTTTAAAAGATACTTAGATTACATAAATGTTACATAAAAATTGTAGCAATTCCCATGTGCCCCACCTCCACTACCCTACAACCTTCCACATAAACATCCTTCTTTCTAAATAACTCTGTTACCACTACTCCATCTGCTTTTTATCTTACATACATTTTTTGCTCTCATCTGCTATTGTCTCCTTTCCCATCTGTCCTTATGGGTTAATTCACTTTTATTCATTTCAGCGGGGATCCAAGAAGTAATAAAGTATTATAAGTAGATAGGCTAAATCTACCATGTTTAACAATCTCATACTAACTGAATTAAAATCTTCCAGGGATGGGATCTAGAAATTTGTTTGGGAAAAGGAAAAGCTTCATGTGATCCTGTGACACAGGAAACCACTGTCCTAGTCTATTCATCTTCAAACTCATTGGAGACCAAGAAATTATAAAAACCTAGTAGCTTCCTTGTCCCTAAATTATCAGCAAAAGAGAAGTGAGCTGTTTGAAATGACCTGTGAAAGAGTTTGTGGAGGAAGTGTTTGACCACGAACTGAATCTTGAGTAAAGCTGAGAGTTGCAAGCTTGGAGTGAAATCTGCTGGGGAATAGAAATGGGTAGGGTAATGGTAGAAGTGTAGTTGTGGCAATGGAAAGACAAATTGGCAATGGTAGGGACAGGGGTGGTGGTGGTGGTGGCTGGTGGTGTTTGATGTGTGGGGCACTGAGGCACAAAATGTCCTATGGGAAAAGCTGAGGCTTGGAAAGGAAGCTACTCTCTCAGTTCTTTTCTAGGATGCACTGCTAGACCTGGTTCTGGTTTGCCCTCTTAGTCCAGGGATGACAGATTTTGGATAGCCAGATACCAGGTCTTGGAGCACCATCCCAAGCTAGAAGGGAAACTAAGAGAGTCTGGAGGAAGCTGAAAATGAAATGTATGGTTTATAGAAACTGCTGGGCTCAGGGGCTGCTGGAAAGATCTCTGCAGGGATGAAGAGACTCTCAAAAGTGAATGGGTAGGGGGCGGATGTGGCTCAAATGGTTGGGCATCTGTCTCCCATATGGAGAGACCTGGGTTCGATGCCTGGGACCTCCCAGTGAAATAAAGAAAAATATAGAAGCTGCGCCGCCAGGCCCCACGTGCGGACGTGCCAGGCCCTGCCGAGCCACGCAGCAAGATGATGACGTAACAGGAGAGTGACACTAGGGAAAGCCAGGACAAGACGTGCTGAAAAACCAGGAACTAAGGTGGCGCAGGTAGTAGGACACCTCTCTTCCACATCGGAGGTCCCCAGGCTCGAATCCCGGTGAAGAGAGGAGAAGGATGAGAACAGAGGGCAGGAAACAGATACAGAGAATTGCCCAGTGAATGGACACATAAATGGGG
>JAQZBX010016900.1:0-36060 GCA_029593785.1 Cabassous unicinctus
CTTTTCATTTTGGGAAGTTGTTTGTTAACTGTTTCAACCTTTTTAATTGTAACTGTTTTGTTTTTTTTTTCCTTTTCTTTTCTTTTTTATATTCTAGGGCCAGTGTAATTTGTTAGAATATTGCTAGGAATTTTTCAATTTCATGTACATTGTCCAGTTTCTTGGCATACAGTTGTTAATAGCATCTTCTTAAGATCTCTTTTATTTCTGTGGGGTCCGTAGTAATGTCCACATTTTTATTTCTGATTTGATTTATTTGCAACTTCTCCATTTTTCTGTCAGTCTAACAGCTGTCAATTTTGTTAATCTTATCAAAGTACCAACTTTTAGTTTTGTTAATTCTCTCTGATTGCCTTTTGCTCCCAATTTCATTTTTTTTTTTACTCTGATTTTTGTTATTTAATTCCTTCTGCTTGCTTTGGGAATACTTGCTGTTCTGTAAGTTCTTCAAGCAGTGTAGTTTGGTCATTGATTTTAGTTTTTCTTCTTTTTTGATGTAATCATTGAAGGCTGTAAATATCACTCTCAGAACTACCTCCAATGCATCCATAGGTTCGGAAATTTTCTGTTGTTGTTTTCATTCCCCTCTAGATATTTATTGATTTACCTTGAAATTTATTTTTTGAACCACTGGTTATTTAAGAGTGTGTTGTTTAATTTCCATATATTTGTGAATTTTTCTTTTTTCTGCCTGTTGTTGATTTCCAGCTTTATTTCATTATGATCAGAAAAAAGTGCTTTTTATAATTTCAGTCTTTTTAAATTTATTGAGATCTGTTTTGTGAACCAACATATGGTCTGTCTTGGAGAAGGATCCATGTGTATCTGAAAAGAATGTATGTACTGCTGTTTTGAGGTCCAATGTTTTGTATATGTGTATTGCATTTTTTTCTTTCATCATATTATTTATGCATCCAGTTTCTTTATATATCCCCTGCACAGATGCTCTATCCAATGATGAGAGTTGCATATTGAAGTCTCCAAATATTATTGTAGATCCATCTATTTGTCTCCTCCATTTTGTCAGTGCTGGCATTGGTTACATGCATATATATTTTATTGTTATTTCTTTCTAATGGGTTGCCCCTTTGTTAATACATAATGTCCTTTCTTGTCTCTAATAAGAGCTTTCCTTTTAAAGTCTATTTCTCCTTGTATAAGTGTAGCTGCTTTAGCTTTTTGTTTTTTGGGGCACTGATGTGTGGAATATCTTTTTTCCAGCCTTTCACTTTCAATCTATTTTTATCTTTGTATCTAAGGTGAGTGTCTTTTAGACAGCAGAGAGATAGCTCTCATTCTCTTATCCACCCTACCAGTTTTTGTCTTTTCGTTTGGAGTTTAATCCATTAACATCCAATGCTATTACTGTAAAGTCAGTTCTTCCCCCATTTTGACCTTTGGATTTTATCTGTCGTATCTTATTTTCAGTGCTCTTTCTACACTCTGAGTTAATTTTATTGATATAGTCTTCATTTCTAGAATCTCTTCCAAACCTCTCTCTCCTGTGTTTTCTTTTCACACTGCAGTACTCCCTTTAATATTTCCTGCAATGCTGGTTTCTTGGTTGCAATCTATGTGTTTCTATTTATCTGTGAATATTCTAAACTAGCCTTCATTTATGAAGGTCAGTATTAACAGATATAAGATTGTTGGCTGGCAGTTTTTCTCTTTCAATATCTTAAATATCACACCACTGCCTTCTTTCCTCTATAGTTTCTGATGAGAAATCAAAACTTAATCTTTTTGGACATCCCTTGCATGTGATGAATCTCTTCTCTCTTGCTGCTATCAGGTTCCTTTCTTTATCTTTGGCATTTGGCATTCTGATTAGTATGTGTCTCAGTGAAGTTCTCTTCTGATTTACTCAGATGGGGCTGCATTGTGCTTCTTGGAAAGGGATATCAATGTCTTTCAAAATGGTTGGGGTATTTCATACTATTATTTCCTCAAATATTTCTTCTGTCCCCTTTCCTTACTCTTCTTCTTCTGGGGCACCCATTATACATATGTTTGCACATCTCTTACTATCATTTAGTTCCCTGAGATCCCGTTCAACTTTTTTCCCATTATTTTCTTTATCTCTTCTTTGTATGATCACTGTCAGAGACCGTGTCTTCAAGCTCACTGATCTGCTCTTCTGCCTCTTCAAATATGCTGTTATATGCTTCCAGTGTATTTTAAACTTCATTTTCTGTGCCTTTCATTCCCATAAGATCTATTTTTCTATGTATGCTTAAAAATTCTTCTTTGTGCCCACACAGTGTCTTCTTAATATCCTTATTCTCTTTAGCCATATCATTGAATTTTTAAGGAGATTTGCTTGAATATCTATGGTTAGTTGTTTCAATTCCTTTATGTTACCTCAAGGCTTAGCTTTTTTCTTTGTTTGGGCCATATCTTACTGTTTATTGGTATGGATTGTAATTTTTCCTAGGTGTATTGGCATCTGATTTACTAGATACATTTATTCTAGATGCATGGTTTCTTTAGTCTAGGGCTTGTTATTTGATTGGCTTTGTTCTACAACCCCGCTTTGAAACTTGGTTCAAATGAATTTGGAATGGTATAGTGGCTCATGTTTAGCCAATATTAATTTGTTCAACTCTTTTTCATCTGATTCTTTTCCTTTCTCCCTTGCTGATTGTGGAGTGGGTGCTAAGGATGCAGTAGGTGCTATAATCCATGGAGGTTGAAGATGCCCAAGTTGCCACAGGAATTGATGTAGCTTCTCTCACCTTTCTCTCACCTTTCTCCCCTGCCAGGGTTAGGGATAGAGCCAGAACCATGTATAGTAATCAAAACCATGCAGGAAAAGGATCTCTGTAGATATCTGGAAGGACTGATGAAGCTTCATACTCCTTCCTCCCCTGCCTGGGGCAGGGATGGAGGCAGAGATGTGGGCAGCAATTTAAGCTGTGTGTGCAAATCTGATGGCAGTTTAGCACATGGGAATGGAGCCTCAGTTTTGCACAACATTCTGGACTGTGCAGGCTGAAAGTGACTGTAGTTGCCCAGAGAGGGAGAGGGAGGAATATCTCTCCTCTTCTTCTGTCATTAATGGGGACAAAACCATAGATGTGTCCAAGAATGTAGTTTGTGAGGGCTGAACATGACTTCAGTTATGTGGAGAAGCTGGGGAAACATTTTCCCTCTTCCTGCCCTGTCATATGTGGGAATAGAACCAGAGATGTGTTCAAACATCTAGTCCATTTGGGCCAAAAGCAGATGCAGTTGCACAGAAAAGCTGAAGAAACTCTGTCTCTCTTGCCCTGTCAGGGGCAGCATTGGAATTTCAGAAGTGCCTAACAATCTAGCCCACACAGGCTGAAAGTGCCTTCAGTTGACTGGAGAGGGTGAGGAAACACTCCCTCCACTTCTGTCCTATTCAGGACAGGGACTTAGCCACAAGTTTGCTAATAATCTAGTCCATGAAAGCCCAAAGTGACAGCAGTTGACCAGAGAGGCTGTGGGTGCACTGTTGCCTCCCCTGTCCAGGTGTGGAATCAGAGATATGTCCAACAGTCTAGTTCATGTGGGACAAAAGTAGCCACACTTTCCCAGAGAGGCTGACAGAACACTGTCATTCTGCCCCTCCAGGGCTGGGGATGGAACCACAGGAGTGTCCAACAATCTAGTTTGTGTGGACTGAAAGAGCCTGCTGTTGCCCAAAGATGTTGTGGAAATACTGCCACACCCCCTATCCTATAGCAGTTAGGAATTGAGTCACAGGTGCCCAACAATCCAGTCTGTGAAAGCCAAAAGCACCCAAAGTTGCCTAAAGAGGCTAGAGAAACACTACCCCTCTCCTATCCTATTGGGAGGCAGTGGTGAAACTACAGGTGTCCAACAATCTTGTATTTATGCCAAACATAACTACAATTGCTTAAAGAGTCTGGTGCAGGTCCCCTCTGCTTCCTCCCTACTGGAGTTAGTGCTGTAGCTTAGGCTAGGGCTACAAACTGACCTGGGTGGAAAGAAGCCAATCCCTTCCATCAGTACAGTCTTCAATAAACACCACTTCCCTTCATGATGGGGAAAGAGTTAAAATGGAGGCTACTGGATTCTTTCTGACTTGGACAATTTCAAGCTTTAGCTGTTTCTATGATTAAACTTTAACCAGTTGAACATTACTACTTACTAGCTGAAGTCGGTGCCTAAGCATCTCTTCTTCCCATGCTTTTGGGATATGGAGCTTCCAACTTCAGCCAGGGAATAGCTCCCAAGGTGTCTTTGTACCAGAAGCGGGGGGAAAGCAACAACCTCTGCATCATGGAGTGCTTTCCTCACAAATCTTCCCTGCAGGTGGGCAGTCTCTTCCTTCCATTCTTCCAAGGATGTTGCAGAATGCTCTTCTGGACTCTGGGCCCCCCAAAAAGTTTCTTTAGATTGTTCTGGTGATTACTACCTTCACTAAAGGATGAGCTGACTCTTGGAACTCCTTATTCTGACATTGTCTTGTCCCTTTCCTCTGTTCATGGTGTTTTAGTTCAGGTCCATGTCACAGTGGGTCTAGTGTCTCCCCTGACCAATTCTGTTTTTTGCCCCCCTTTCAGGTATGCATAAATGGAATAGACATAAGTGGCAACTGTCAGAAACCCCACATTGCTTCCTTGACTTGTGGAGAGGCCAAGTGGAAACCACTAGAATTTTCATTACCTAACCAAATAATAAATTAAAACAATATCAGCTCCTTGAGGAACTGCAGAGATGAGTGCCACCATCAAGGACTTGAAAGATGCAAGGGTGTTAATTCCCACTACATCCCCACTCAACTCTCATATTTGGCCTGTGCAAAAAACAGATGCATCTTAGAGCATGAGAGTGGATTATCATAAATTAATCAGGTGTGACTCCAATTCCAGCTGCTATTTCAGATGTTGTACTATGGCTTGAGCAAATAAATACATCCCCTAGAAACTGATATGCAGCTATTGATCTGGCAAATGTTTATTTTTTTCTCAATTGCTCTTAATAAAAATCACCTGAAACAGTTTGCTTTTAGCTTTCAAGGCCACCAATATACCTTCATTCTCCTGACTTAGGGTTATATTAATTCTAGAGCCCTATAACATAACATTGTCTGCCAGGAACTGATCATTTCTCACTCTCACAAGACATCACACTTGTCCATCGTATTGATGATATAATGTTGATTGGATCTAGTGAGGAAGAAGCAGCAACTACTGTAGACTTATTGGTAAGGCATTTGTGTGACATAGAATGGGAGGTAAATCCAGCAAAAATATGGGGCCTTTGACTTCGGTGAAATTCCTAGATGTCCAGTGGTGTGGGGCACCTCAGAACATCCCTTGAAGGAAAGGCTGTTACATCTGGCACTCCTATGACTGAAAATGAGACAAAAAACACTTAGTTGGTCTTTTCAGATTTTGAAGACAACACATTCCTCATTTAGGTTTTCTACCTTGGCCCATTTACTGAGTGACCAGAAAAGCTACTAACTTTGAGTGGGGACTGGAACAAAGGAAGGCTCTGTGGCAGGTCCAGGCTGTTATGCAAGCTGCATTGCCACTTGGGCCATAAGATCCAGCATATCCAATGGTGCTGGAAGTATCACTGGCAAATAAAGTTGCTGTCTGGAGCCTTTAGCAGGCACTTATAGGACAATCACAAGGCAGACCCCTTAGAATTATGAAGCAAAATCTCTGAAATCTTCTGCAGATAACTACTCTCCTTTTGAGAAAGAACTTTAGTCCTCCTACTAGGCCTTAGTAAAGACTTAATGCTTAATCATGGGCCACCAAGTTACCAAGAGACCTGGGTTCTATATCACGAGCTTGGAATTGTCTGACCCACCAAACCATAAAGTTACATGTGCACAACAGTACTCCATTATAAAGTGGAAGTGGTATATACAAGATAAGTTAAGAAACAGTCCTGAAGGCACAAGAAAGTGATATTAGGAAGTGGCCAAAATGCCCATGGTCACCACTCCTGCCAAATTACCTTCTCTTTCCCAGTACATAGCTATGGCCTCTCGGGGAGTTCCTTAAAAACTGTTGACTGAGGAAGAGAAAACTCAGGCCTGGTTTACAGATAGTTCTGCACAATGTGCAGGTACCACCCAAAAGTGGATATTTGCAGTGCTGCATCTTCATTTCTGGGACATCCCTGAAGGACAGTGGAAAGGGGAAGTCCTCCAAGTGCAGAACTTTAAGCAATGCACCCTGTTGTTCGTTTTGTTTGAAAGGAGATATGGTTGGAGGTACATTTGTACACTGATTCATGGACTGTTGTCAGTCATATGTCTGGGTGGTCAGGGAGTTGGAAGAAGCTTGACTGGAAAATTGGTGACAAAGAGTTCTGGTGAAGAGGTATGTGGCTAGACCCTACTAAGTGAGTGAAAAAAACATGAAAATATTTGTGTCCCATGTGAATGCTTACCAGAAGGTGACTTCAGCAGAGAAAGATTTTAATAATCAAGCAAATAAGAGTTTCCATTCTGTGTATATCTGTGGATAACAGGCAATCTCTTTACCCAGACATTGTCATAGCCCAATGGGCCTATGAACAAATTAGCCATGATGGTAAGGATGGAGGTTATGCATGTGCTCAGCAACATGGACGACACCTCATCTAGGCTGGCCTAGCTACAACCACTATTGAGTGCCCAGTGTGCCAACAGTGGGGAACCATACCCAGCCTCTAATATTGCATCATACTTCAAGGTGATTAGCCTGCTACCTGGTGACAAGTTGATTACAAAGGCCATGTCCATAATGGTAGAGACAGTAATTTGTTCTAATTGGAATAGACACATTCTCCAGATATGTGTTTGCCTTCCCTGCACACAATGCTTCTGCCAAAACTACCATCAATGGACTTACCTAATGTCTTTTCCACCACCATGGCATTCCACACAGCATTGCTTCTGATCAAGGAGCCCACTTTATAGAAAAACATGTGCGGGAGTGGGCACATGCTCATGGAATTCACTGGTCTTACCATATTTCCCATCATCCTGAAGCAGCTTAGACAGAACAGTGGAATGGCCTTTTGAAGACTCAAATACATTGCCACCTAGATGGCAATACCTTGCAGGGCTGGGGCAATGTTTTCCAAGTGGCTGTGTATGCTCTAAATCAGTGTCCACACTAGTGCTGTTTCTCCCATAACCAGGATTCTTGGGTCCAGGAATCAAGGAGTGGAAACAGTAGGGGCACCATGCACTATTGCCCCTATTGATCCGCTAGTACAATTTTTGTTTCCTGTCCCTGCAACCTTAATCTCTCCTGGTCTACAGTTCTTAGTTCCAAAAAGAGGAGTGTTTCCACCAGAGAACACAGCAACAATTCCATTGAACTGGATGTTAAGAATGCCCTCTGGCAACTTTAGTCTCCTCATATCTGAATCAACAGGAAAAGAGGGGAATTACTGTGTAGGCTGGGGCGATTGATCCTGACTATTAAAGGAAAATAGGACTACAACTGCACAATGGTGGTAAGAACAGTTAGTCTGGAATACAGTCGATCCCCTAGGGTGTCTTTTAGTACTATCAAGCCTGTGATTAAAGTCAATGGAAAACTATAATAACCCAATCCAGATAGGAATACCAATTGTTGTGTGAGACAATTTTATTAAATCTCTTAATATTTACAGATATCTCTTGTCATTTCTATTTCTCTAGAGAACCCTAAGAATTGGCAATTATGTTTTTTACAGTACTTAAAATATTTTGTCCTTCTGTCTTCTGGGACCCAGGGCTTCTGATGAGATTTCAGCTCTTCATCTTATTGGTAATCCCTGAAATATAAAACATTGCCTTTCTCTTGCAGCTTTCAGAATTTTTTTCTTGTCTGGTACATTTGATTGTTTTACTACAATGTGTATAGACATGGTTCTCTTTGGTTTTATGCTCTTTAGGGTTCATTGTATTCCGGAATGTATACAGTCATGCCTTTCATTAGGGCATAATCATAAATTAATAATTATTTCTATGCATTTGTATTTAAATCATCTAAGAAATTTTTTTTAAAAAATGAAGTAAATGTGTTTAACAATGTACTTTCCTTTACTAAAGAACTTTATTTATTATTAGGTCTTCAAGCTAAATCTAGGATCCTTTCCTTTCAACCTGAATGATTCTCTTTAGCATTTCTTGTAACACAAGTCTAATGGTAACAAACACCCTCAGCTTTTGTTTTTTCTAAGGATGCATTAATTTATCTCTCAGATTTTAAAGGAAATTATTGTCAGATATTAATTCCTGTTAATAGTTTTTTTTTTTTTTCTTTTAGCACTTTACATAATGTCATCACATTGCCTTCTATCTTCCATGGTTTCTGATGAGAAATTGGCTGTTATTCTTATTGAGCATTAAATGTATGTGATGAGTCATTTCACTATTGCTATTCTCAAAATTCATTCTCTGTCTTTTTGAATTCATTGCTTGATTATAAATTGTCTGATTAGGGATTTCCCTGAGTTTATCTTAGCTGAAGTTCTTTATAATTCTTGGGTGTTTATATTCACATCTCTCATGAAATTTGAAAAGTTTTGAGCCAATTCTTCTTCAAATATTCTTTCTACCCCTTTTTCTCTCTCTCTTCTTTTCTGGCTGTCCCATGATGCATAAGTTGGCTTGCTTGATACATTCTCACAGATCCCTTTGTTCTCTTCATTTTTCTTCATCCTTTTTTTCTTTCTGCTCTTCAGAAAGGAAAATTTTAAATGTCCTATATTCAAATTCTCTGTTTCTTTTTTCTGTATAAATTTACCTTGAATCATTCTAGTGAATTTTGTTATTTCAGATATTGTACTTTTCAGTTCCAGAATTTTTCTTGTCCTTTATAAAATTTCAAACTCTTTATTCAAATTCTAAATTTATTCATATATCATTTTCTTTATTTTGTTTGGTTCTTTGTCCATGTTTTCCTTAGCTCATGAAGCATATTTGAGAGCATTGTCTTAATATTTTTGACTATTATTTCCAATATCTGGGTTTCCTTAGTGGTAGCTTCTGTTCTTTAATTTGCTTATTTTTATGAACCATCTTTTACTGATTATTTGTATCCATCATGAATTTTTTGTCTTAATCTAGACATTTAATTATTTCAAAGATTTAACTTTGGGGATCTGATTCTCCCCATGTCAAAGGGTTTGCTATTTATTTATTCATTCATTCATTCATTCATTCATTTATTTACTTTTAACTTAACAAAAATTTATTCACAGGAATACTTGTAAGTAGAGAAAAATAGCAGAAATGCTAAACACATGAAATGAAGAGGATCCAAACCAACTCTCACAATGTAGCTTTTAACTTGCACCCTGTGTGCATATATTTGGGAACAAAGGGCCATCAACAAGCACCAATACAATTTAGGAACCCTACATTACATCCATTCATGTAAACATATCTTTAAGATCATGCTTTGAACCTAAAAAGAATTCTTATAAGGCAATATCAAGGGGGGGAATAAACATTGAAATATAGCAATCATGTCTTCAACTTCAACAATTGCTTTTATGTGCTAACATTTAAGCAGCCATTTACAGATCTTGTACAAAGTAATTTAAGTTTAGAAATTTTGATAAAATCACTAGTAGTATATAATCATGCAGAAAACACATCACACTCACAGCACAGAAGCAAGGAATTTGCACATGCATAGCAACTTTTCACATTGTGCAGGTTATGCAAAATACAATATCAATTTATACCTAACAGATCCTAAAGAGATATTTCAAGGTGTAGGTATAAACTGCAGTATTTTATATCTATATTCTTAAAAATGATACCTACAAATCTTAAAAAGGAATTTTAAATTCAGGGCTATGTCAAATTGGTAAACTACAACATAATCTCGCACAACATATGTAAATGAATACCAGCTTGCTCTATGCGATGAAAGCATGCTACTTTCTCACTGATTTAAATTACTTTCAATCACTGTGAGCCAGAATGCATGCCTGAACCTTAAACTGCACATTAAAATAATGTCTTGGCCTAGAAATTAAGTGTAATGAAGTACAGTCTTGAAATTATACCCTCCAAATCAATATTTTAATGCAAAATTAAGGTGTCATTTTTTAGTTTGATATGCCCAACCCAATTTATTTTTCCCTCTCTATCCACTCTGCACAGGTAAAATAGGTGACTCATTTGGCATTTCACAGGTGCTTCATTGTTTACATTTGTTTCCTTTTGTTTCCAACTTCTTTTGGGGTACCTTAAATTGTAACTTCCAAGGACCTGCTTCTATTCTGGGTAGGCAAGCTGATTTTAAATATATTATCTTCATTTATGTAGTTCTTCATCAGCATGCAAAATGAGACCCCATCATGTGGGAAAACTTATATAAAAAGTTTTAAGTTTAAAAAGGGTATTTTAGAGTTTTTAACCCCCATTCTTAGGTTTCTTTTACTGTGTACTAAAGAATTTTTGTTCTCTCTTATTCCTATGCATCATTTGTATTGTTCTTGTTTTGGTACAATTTCCCATAATATTTTAGAATGTATTGTTTTGAGTGCAGACTGAAATATAACTTTTTGTTGCTTCTTCACATTCAGTGCAGAGATGTAATTGGAGACAGATTTCCACCCATAAAATTTCCAGATGTTAAAATGTTTCCCAACATTGATTTAATACAGTTACCGCAACATATCACTCCCATCCCTCCCAGTAGAGTTGGAATTTTACTGTATTCCCTACTGGTTTACCTTTCCCACCTGTAAAGGGTAATATTTTTCCTTGGTCAGAATCTCCCTCAATGTCTCCAAGACTGAAGGACCCCTAATTATGGGACTGCAGCCTATGTGTATGGCATTAAACACTTTAAAAATCTGCAAGATGCTCTTTTAAGGGAAGAGGAAAATAATCAAAGAAATGACTCTAATTTTCATCCCCAACTTCATTTTTAAATCCATGAAGGGTCTTTCAGAACATGTCTCTGAGATCATCTTTAAGGTAAAAGCATCACACACACAAAATAAAATCTTGGATTACGCCACTGGTATTCACACTGTTCATGGTCTAAATCCCACAGAATGCAGAATCCTTTTTCTCATTGTCCCTTATGTTTCTCAGAGAGCTTCACCAAGTTCTTATAAGCTGCTGTAGCATGGGGACCACCTCTTGCTAACCAAGATGACCAATTGTTATTGCTATATTTTCAAACATCTTGGCATGTTTGGTCAGTTAATGATTTCTACAAGCTGGTGCAACACCATAGAAATATGAGGCTGCATTTCTGTGCCCATTTGAGTGGAAATTTCTCCAATTGCCCAAAGGGCATTTTTGCAGACTGAAATGAACTCTGGATTTATGTTGGTTCCCAATATTGGCATGAAATCATCTATACAAGGCTTAACATGCTGAAAGCAAACTTTCATCAGGTCATCAAACAGTGCAAAAGAACTCTGTTGAACTTCTGGCATTTTATCCTTCATGCATTGGCACATTAGTGTTAGAAAGTTAATTCATGCTACTAGCTGTTCAATGTTGCCTCCAAGTCATTCAGCCAGGCCACTGAGTAAATCAAGAGCCATTATCTTAAAATTTTAATCTGGAGCCCCATATTGATCTGATTGAGCATTATTCAGTATGGCTTTAGCAAGAGCCTTCTGTGCTAGAATTACACAACACTGATACACAGGTTGACAATATGGAAGGAAGCCAAATTGTAGGGCTGTAGCAACTGAGGATAGGCACTCAAGTAAAGGAAAGAGATCTTTATTGTCATCATCCAACAGGTTCCATTTCTGGTTGAGTAGAGGTATTAGCATCTGAATATATTCTGGTTTATTTAAATGATATCCTACTGTTCTACTAAATCTGCTGATATTCCTATACCAACGTAAATAATGAACATATTTTTATGCAGTTATTTAATAAATGTGAAGACCAGGGTATCAAGCATATAAGCAAGGTAAGGAACAAGTTCTGTACAAGCTTTCTCTTCTAGGGAAGCAAAGGCACTGCAGGTAGCTTCTTTTTTAAAATATATTTTTAAAAAGATATTTAGATTATGTAAATGTTATATAAAAATATAGGGTATTCACATATGCCCTGCTCCCTACATCTCCCACATTTTTACACATTAACAACCTCCTTCATTTGTGGGGTCATTCATTACAATTGATGAAAATATTTTGGAGAATTGCCACGAAGCATGGATTATAGTTTACATTGAAGTTATCACTCTCTCCCACACAATTCTGTAGGTTATGGCAAGATATATAATATCCTGTATCTGTCATTGTAATGTCATTCAGGACAATTCCCAAGTCATGAAAATGCCCCCATATTACACCTGTTTTCCCTCTCCCTGCCCTCAGAAACTCCAATGGCCACTGCCTCCAGATCAATGATATGATTTCTTCTATTGTAAGAATCACAATAAGTCTATAGTAGAATACCAGTAAGTCTACTTTAGTCCATAGTTCATTCTCCAATACTGAGGATTCTGTGTTGGTGATGCCCACTATACCTCTAATTGAGGGAAGGTTTCAATCTCATAGGGCAGATGGATGAGACTCTCTTGTTTGAAGTTGAAAACTCTCTCAGTACTTGGGATGATAGTTGTCCATCATGATATCTTGTTAGTTGTGCTGGGTGACTCCAATTAACTGGGAAGTAGGTGTTGTAACTCTTTTGATGTTCAGGACCCAGCTGGCACATGGACAGCCCAAAGATTTTAGTCTCTTGAACGGACACCATTCAACCCTATTATGAATTGTAGGTTCAAATAGAAGGGTCAGAAGAATCATGTTTAGGGAAACAACTGAGTCCATCTCTGTCCCATGAGGGAAGATAAATTCCAAAGTAGGGCCCTCTGGCAAGGCATCAAACTCTTGAGCTATCTGCCCTGACTATAATGTCTGGAGGTCTCCAGAGCCAACAGGAGCCTCACTATTTGAGGTAGCATTTACTTTGGCAGTCAATGAGATTCTGCTGAGATGCGCATAAGCATTACCTATGGAACTACCACCCAACCTACTTTGAAGCCCCTTAGCCATATAAACTCATTTCTCTTTATCTTTTTCCACCTTTTGGTCAAAGTCTTTTTTCAGTTTCATTGTTAATTGGTGCTTGGTATAAGTTAGTTGGAGTCATATCCCATGCTGGGGGGAAGGAAATGCCTTTATATGCTTAGTTTGGTTTAGAGAGAGGCCACATTTGAGCAACAAGGAGGCTTTCAGTAGGTAACTCTTAGGCACCTATAATTCTAGGCAAAGGTTCAATTTCAAGTGTAAAGGTTCATATGTACACGCATCAATATTAAGGGCCCATCAATGGATCATTCTCCTTCAGTAGTTATTGCCCCTATACTCAGGGGACTCTTGCTGTTCCATTAGAAAAAGTGGCTCAGCTCCCCAGGTGAGGATTTGATTTTTTTTGTTGTTGTTATTGTGTGGATCTCCACCAACTGTAACAATGCCCCATGAAAATTTGGACACATTTATGTGTCTTATATGTATGCCCAGGTGAGCGTCCTCTCATGTATCCCCCATCACTGATACCCCACACAAATGATCCTCCCCTGTCATAGTTGTCAACGTTCTGTGATCCAAAACTTCTTCAAAAATGAAGCCAATGAAAGAACAGATATAATTATTAAGAAAATAAAATAATTACAGTTTTAAAAATAAGAAATAAAATTTAAAAAGTTAAAAAAATTTTTGGAAAAATAAAAAATACTAAAAATAATATTTAAAAAGTAAATAAATTTCTTTATGACATTATGTCTTTCATCACTGAAACATCAGATGTCTTGTATGTATAGTTACATTGCCTTCTGTTTATTCCCCCAGTGTCTTACTTTTTTCATTTTGTCTTCAAAGAAGTTTTAGGTTAAAGAAAAGCCATGTACAGAATATAGTGGATTCTTATATACCCAACATTCTCCCCTTTTCCCCTTTCCCCTACTAATAACATTTTATATTTGGTGGTACATTTATCACAATTGATGTAAAAATATTGAAGCATAGTTACCAACTATGGTCAATGGTTTACATTGCACTTTACATTTTGGATCATACACTTTTATAAACTTGGTGCAATGCAAGACGGCCTGTATCCATCATAGCAAGATCATGCAGAATAATTCCATCTCTCCCACAATGCCTCATGTTCCATCTAATCTAGTCCTCCCTCCTCCTCACCTCAGGACCCATGCCAAATACCAGGTTTCACTCTTTGAAGAACAAGATTCGTAGTAACTTGAAACAACATTGATGGCTTGACATACTGTTCTGTCTTCCCCTATTAGGCACTGCCTAAGCTCTTAAGAGACCCCTTCCCCTCTTTTTGAGAACATAGCAGGACTCCCTGGGATGAGAGTCCATCATCTTCCTGCTCATTCTGTGGGTCTCCACCCACTGATAAAATGTATTATGACAAGATGAACACTCACACATTCCCTAGAAGGCTGCTCCAGGTGCACCCTGTCTTGAGTACCCACCACAGCCAACACCCTAAACCAGTAACCCTCCCCTGCCATGTTGCCAAAGGACATTCTCAACATTGTAGTTTTAAACACATATCCTCCAATCCCCAGTGTTCACCTGCTTCCTCCCCTAACTCTCCCCCTAGTTCCATAGACAGTCCAACCTACCCTCTGCAACTTACCACTGACAAGCCAGCACCACACAACCAAAAAGTACCACTACACCACTGTCATGCCCTCTGATGCACAACTACACACTTCCAACTTATCATAGATTTTGCCAATATCTGCATTGGTTCACAACTTTCTGCTGCTTTTCTATCTCCTGTAAATCTCTCTTCCAGACTCTAGCTCTGTGAGTCTGCTCAAATTACTTAATTCATATCAATGAGGTCATGTAATATTTGTCCTTCAGTTCAGGCTTGCTTCACTCAACATAATGTCTTCAAGATTCATCCATGTTATCCCCTGTGTTTATACTGCATTCCTTGTTACATTTGAGTAATATTCCATTATATGTATATACTACAATTTGTTTATCCATTCATCTGTTGACAGGCATTTGGATGATTCTAACTTTTGACAATAGCAAATAATGCCACTTTGAACATTGGTGTGCATATATCTGTTCACGTCCCTGTTTTCAATTCTTCTGGGTATATGCCCAGCAGTGGAATTGCTGGATTATATGGCAATTCTAAAGTTAGCTTTTTGAGGAACTGCCAAAGTGTCCTCCACAATGGCTACATCATTCTACATTCCCACCAGCAGTGGAAGAAGGTTCCCATTCCTTCACAACCTCTCCAACACTGTTAGACTTCTGTTTTTTAAATAGCTGCCAGTCTAATGTGTGTAAGATGATATTTCATTGTAGTTTTGATTTGCATATCCCTAATACCTAGTGATGTGGAGTATATTTTCATGTGCTTTTAAGTCATTTGTATTTCTTCTTTAGAGAAGGGTCTATTCAAATCACTTGCCCATTTTAAAATGGGTTGCTTGTCTTTTTATTTTTGAAGTGTGGGATTTCTTCATATATGCTGGATATTAGGTCCCTATCAGATATATGCTTAACATTTTCTCCACTAAGTAGGTTGCCGTTTCACTTTCTTGACAAAGTCCTTTCAAGTGAAAAAAAATTTAATTTTGAGGAGGTCTCGTTTATCTATTTTTTCTTTCATTGTTAATACTTTCAGTATAAAGTTCATGAAACCATTTCCTAATACAAGACCCTGTAGATGCTTCCCTACATAATCTCCCAAGAATTTTATGATCTTGGGTATTATATTTTGATCCACCTTGAGTTAATTTTTGTATAAGGTGTGAGATGGTGTTCCTCTCTCCTTCTTTTGGATATGGATATCCAGTTCTCCAAGCACTATTTGTTGAAGAGGCCATTCTATCCCAGTTGAGTGAGCTTGGTGGCTTTCTCAAATATTAGCTGACTGTTTATGCAAGGATGTATATCAGAATTCTCAGTTCACTTCCGTTGGTCAGTATGTCTATCCTTGTGACAATACCATGCAGTTTTTACCAATGTAGATTTGTAGTATGTTTAAAGTTAGGTAGTGTGATTCCTCCAATTTCATTTTCCTTTTTCAATGTCTTTGGGTATTCAGGGCCTCTTGCCCTTTGAAATAAATTTCATATTTAGCTTTTCCAAGTAAGTACTTCTAACACAATATTAGATAAGAGTGGTGACAGTGGACATCATTGTCTTGTTCCAGATCTTAGAGGGAAATATTTTAGGATTTCACCATTGAATGTGATGTTAGCTGTGGGTTTTTCATATATACCCATCTTATATACCCTTTCATATATAACCTTTACACTTTCCTTCTATTCCTATCTTTTAAAGTGTTTTTATCAGGAAAGTGTGCTGTATTTTGTCGAATGATTTTTCTGTATCTATGGAGATGATCACGTGAATTTTTTCTTTGAATCTATTTATGTGGTGTATTACATTGATTGATTTTCTTATGTTGAATCATCCTTGCATACCAGGGATGAAATGCACTAGATCACGGTGTATAATTCATTTGTTTTTTTTGTTTTTTTTTTTGTATAATTCATTTGATGTGTTGTTGAATATCATTATCAAGTATTTTGTTGAGATTTTATCATCTAGGTTCATTAGAGAGATTGGTTAACAGTTTTCCTTTCTTGTGGCCTCTTTGGGTTTGTACTAGATTGATGTCGGCATTATAGAATGAATTAGGGAATATTCACTCCACTTCTATTTTTTGGAAGAGTTTAAGGAGTTTAACGAAGATTGGTGTTAGTTCTTTCTGGAATGCTAGGTAGAATTCTCCTCTGAAGCCATCTGGTCCTGGGCTTTTCTTTTTTGAGACGTTTTGATGATTAATTCTATCTCATTACTTGTGATTGGTCTGTTGAGTTCATCAATTTCTTCTTTTGACAATATAGGCTGTGTTGTGTTTCTGTGAATTGGTTTATTTCCTGTAAATTATTCATCTTGTTAGCATACAATTTTTCAAAGTATCCTCTCATGATACTATTTCTGTGGTTGCTAGTGATGATATCAACTTCCTCATTTCTTATATTATATATTTGCATCATCTCTCTTTTTTCTTTGTTAGTATAACTAAAGGATTGTCAATTTTATAAATCTTCTCGAAGAACCAGCTTTTTTTCCCCTAGTGCTTTCTTAATTTCAATTTCATTTACTTCTGCTCCAATCTTTATTTCCTTCTTTCTACTGCCTTTGGGGTTAGTTTGTTGTTCTTTTCTTAATTCCTCCAGGTGTGCAGTTAGGTCTTTGATTTTAGTTATTTCTTCTTTTTAAATATAGGCATTTATGGCTATGAATGTCCCTCTAAGTACAGGTTTTGCTGCATCCTATAGGTTTTGATATGTTGCATTGTCATTTTCTATCATTTCAAGGTAATTACTGATTTCTTTTGTGATTTCCGCCTTGACTAACTGTTTGTCTAAGAGTGTGTTAATGTCTTTATCTTTGTGCCTAAACTTATTTTCTTCCACTAACTGATTTCCAGCTTCATTCCATTGTGGTCAGAGAAATTACTTTTAATAATCTCAATCTTTCTGAATTCATCGAGAGTTGTTCTATGGCCTACCATGTGGTCTATCATGGAGTATGATTTATGTGCACTTGAGAAGAATGTATATCTTGCTGTATTTGGGTTAAATTTTTATATATATATTAGGTCCAGATCTTATAATGTATTATTTAAAGTCTTGTTTCTTTATTGATTCTCTTTCAAGATGTTCTGTCTAATGGTGATAATAGTGTTCTAAAGTCCCTCGCTATAATTGTAGAGGCATCTATTTCTCCGGTTAGCTTTTCCAGTGTTAACCACATGTATTTTGAGGTGCTGTGGTTAGGTGAATAAGTGATTATGATTGCTCTTTCTCCTTGATAGATTACTCCTTTTATTAATATATAATGTCATTCCTTGTCTCTTACAACAGTTTTGCATTTAAAACCTCTTTTGTCTGATATTAGTATTGCTACTCCTAACTTTTTTATTTTTAGTTATTGTTTTCTTGTAATATTGTTTTCCGATCATTAACTTTCAGCCTCTTTGAATCTCTGGGTCTAAGGTGGGTTTCTTGTAGACATAATATAGATGGGTTGTATTTCCTTATCCATTCTGCCAATCTGTGTCTCTTAACTGGTGAGTTTAATCCATTAACATTCAATGTTATTACTATCAAGGAATTACTTAAATTAGTCATATTTTCTTGAGGTTTATGTATGATACATGTTGTTTGTATTTCTATTTTTATATTTTAGTTGTTCTTACACTCTCCTCCAACTCTTTCTCTCCTGTTTTTTTTTTCCTTTGGACCTGCAGAACTTCCTTTATTATTTCTTGAAGAGCAGGTTTCTTATTGACATACTTTCTTAATTTCTGTTTATCTGTGAATATTTTGAACTCTCCTTCATTTTTGGAAACCAGCTTTTCTGGATAGAGAATTTTCTGCTGGAAGTTTTCTTCTTTTAGCACTCTATGTCAAACCACTACCTTCTTGCCTCCATGGCTTCAGATAAGAAATCAGCACTTAATCTTATTGACCTTCTCTTGTATTTGATGGATCTATTTTCTCTTGCTGTTTTCAGTATTCTCTCTTTTTCTTGAGCATCAGAAAATTTTCCAAGTATATGTCTTGGGGTAAGCTTGTTAGGATTTATACTGTTTGGGATGCACCATGCTTCTTGGACATGTATGTTTATCTCCCTCCATAGGGTTGGGAATTTTTCAGCCATTATTTCCTCCAACACACCTTCTCTTCCTTTTTCCTTCTCTTCTCCCTCTGGGATGCCTATAATGGTGTATATATATAATGTATATATTTGTGCAATTCATGTTATCATTCAAATCCTTAAGTCCCTGTTTGATTTTTTCTATCTTTTTATCTATCTGTTCTACCATCTGTTTGATTTCAGATATACTGTCTTTCACATCACTAATTCTTTCCTCTGCCTTTTCCAATTTGCTGTTATGTGCTTCCAGCATATTTTTTATTTCTTGGATTGTGCCATTCATCACCATCATATCCATTATCTTTTTATGTATGTTTATGACTTCTTCAGTATGTTTTCTGAGTGCCTTCTTAATATCCTTAATCTCTTCCTTGTCTTCATTAAGTTGATTCGTGATATTTGTTTGGATTCTTGCATTAGTCTTTCCATGTTCTGCATCTCCTCCTGTTTTTTAGTTTATTCAATAAATTGGGCCACGTCTTTCTGTTTCTTAGTATGGCTTGTAATTTTTTGTTGGTTTCTAGATATCTGTTCATCTTGATGGGCTTATTCAGGTTATTTGCTTCTCTCTCTAATTTGTGGTTTTATTTTGTTTTTGTGTGTGTGGAAAGGTTTCACTTTGACATTTTGTTTCTCTTATTCTCTTTACTTCCTGTTGTCTATGTTCCCTTGAAAAAAAATTAGGACCAGAGAAAATGAAAGAGATAGGAAGAGAAAAGGAATAATAGTAATAATGATAGTAAATGGTAGGGGAGGAGACATACAAGAACCAGGAAAATGAATAATTAACATGATTAAGAAGTACGGAGGAATACAATTTAAAAAGTGGAATAGAAACAATAAAATGAGGCAGAATAAAGAACAATATATAGAATGAATTAAAAGTCCAGAATTATGAGAAGAGAGGAAAAGAAAAAAAAGAAAGAAAAAAAATTTTAAAAAGAAGAAAAATGGGGAGAGATAGAAATAAGAACAAGAAAACTTGAAGATCAAACAAAAAGAGGTGCAATGATCAAAGAAGAACAAAAAATAGAATATAAAAAAATAGGGAGAGAAAAGAAATGGCATAAGTAGAGAAAATTGGTAAACAAAACAAAACAAAAACAGGGAAACAAAGGAAGGGGAAACACAAGCAGGAAACAGGACAGCAGCAACTCATTTTTAAAAAGAAGAATGAAAGAAAGGAGAAGAACAGAAACAAATATAAGCACAGAAAAGCAAACTTCCCTCTTAGAACCCTGAGGATCATCTCTGGCTGCTGGTGTTCTTCAAACAATCACACTGCAGCCTGTCCTCTGCAGGTTGAACTAGATTTTAGTGAGTAAAATATAGAAAATGTTTAAAAAGGGAAACTTAAAATAAAAAAAAAGAATTCCAAGGAAAGCTAATACAAAGAGAATATCTATATGTTTCTTGTCCTAAAGTTATAACTGTATGCCTGATAACCTGGTGGATCACTTCTCTAAGAGTCAGGAATCAAACCAAGGACCTAAAATATGTAAGGCAGGAATTCTTTCACTGATCTAACCCATATCCTTAGGATACTTAGTGCTTCAGAAGGCTATATACCCCTTTCCCTTGGGCAGGTTAGTTTCCTTGCAGTTTACTAGAGTCCTGCTGATTAGGTGGCTCTTTCCCTGCCTCCTCTCTGAACTACTTCCTATCTTTACCTGGGCTGTTTGGCATGATAACCTACCTGAGGAGATCCTCCTCCCCTCTCCCTTTCTGGTTGATATCCCTTCCTATATTCAACGAGGACTCAGCTGGACAAATTCACCACAAAGAAACCACTCTCTACTCTCCCAGACCCCTCTTCTTCCCCAGGAATTCTCCCACATTCTCCTTTCTGAGCTAGGAGCAAGAGGGGTCAACTGTGCTATTTGCCCTGAGGGCAGGATATATGTGCTGCTTCCAGCCACAGTGGTGAACAGCTAACAATTTTCCTTTGGCTTCTTAATCTTTCCAGTACCTTCCTAGATGACTCAGAACTCCTTACAATTATATATATATCCAAAGAAGCTGGAAGGGAGGAAGATGTATGCTGTCCTGTCAGTTAGATGTAATTCACCAGGAATTTTACCCTTACTTAATATCTCAAGGGTAAGGGAGGGGAGACCTTCCCAACAGCCAGAGATTTAGTAACTCGCAATCAGTTGTTCTGGCTTCTTCATTTTTCTGTACTTCACTCTCATGGTTGTTGTGAAGCAGCTGTCCTGGTCTGCTGTACCCCAAAGCAGGTCCCAAAGGCAGCCCTTGGTCACTTCTCTACCGTTTTAGTGAAAGTTGAGCCTTATATGCCTGAATCAACAGCCATTTTCCCACACCTCCTCCCAGGCAGTTTCTTGTACTCTCCTGTTGATATCCTGGATATGCTTTAGCAATTCCAACATTAATGGCTTCAGATACTTGTTTGGGGCCTGGATGATATAAAGTGTGAATGGTGGCTAAGAGTACACCATGTTATAGAATGCACAAGAACCTTTTTTATCAGAAAGGCACTGAATGAGGTGAACAATGAGCTCAGGCAAGTATGGAATCATGTCCTGCATACAACCTTCAGCAATTTCTCCTAAAACCAATATGCCTGATTCTTTATCCACCCATTCATACTGAAAAAGTAATTCTTCCAAAAGGGGCAAAATATGAGGCAAACCTCATCACAATATACATTTGCAAGAACATCTAAGGCAGCAGCAGTGTATTTTCTTGGATTCTAGTCAGAATTTGTATCATCATCATTGTCTTCATCATCATCAACATCTTCCTCATCAATTCCATCTTCATCATGCTACTTAGCCACTGTACTTAATTGATGAAAATGTGGCCTTATATCCTGCTCATTATCAGGAATTGTTTCATCTTCTTTAGCATCACCCTTAATTAGGAAAATATCTATATCTGACTACTTTATGACATTCACTAACACAGGAATCACCTTAGGAAGATGCCTTATAACTACATATTTGCATATTGGTTGTTAAGCCACAGTAAGCCCAATTCACAAGCTTCTAAAGCCACATTTTCACCTGGTTCTTGGTCCTCTGTAGCATGTACTCAACTATATTATGTCTGTGAGGAAGCAGGTGATCCATGAAAACTTACAGTAACATCACAAGAGCTCAGCATACATTTCCCCATACCTCTGGTTCATCATCCCCAGCCAATGAAAAGAGATCTTCAATAAAAGAATCAATGTGCAACATCAGAGCTTGGGTCCTACTGGTGATAAACTAATTTACACATGCAACAGCATAAGAGCTTATATTGGACTATTGTGCTTGAAGAACTGTAAAAGCTTGGGAATCATGATGTTGAGAGGATGATCTAGAGCATCACTATCTAAAATCTCAGCAGAATCTTCATATATATACTGAATGGCAACAAATGCTTCCTCACAGGTGCTGTAACCTTCAGAAACCAATAGGCTGGAGAGTTTTGGCAAGCAGTCAGGCCAATTCTGTAATTTTCCTTTGGAAGCTATGATTGTAATCAAAATATCTATGGTTGCTCCAATGAGAGGAGAGGAGTCACTGATATTATTCAAATAAACACTTTTAATAAAGTCTACTACACCATTTAGAAAATTTTGAAAATTTGCTTTCATATTATTCTTCAAGATGAGACCATTCAAGGATCTGGTGAGTTCATCTTCAGATTATAATTTTGTATGAACAAAAATCAGGTAGTTGTTAAAATCTGGATATTGATTGAGTTGTTCTAGTTTCTAGGATTGTTGCACAGTACTCTGGATGTGGTGCCTGGGGACTGGGACTCCATCAGCTGCTTGATTTGCTGAAGCCGTTGCTCATCAGGTTTCCAAGCATACTTCATGTTGGTTTGCCAGTCCCACACCATCCCAGAGGCCTCTGACACTCAGGCCTTCTTATTGTTTTATGTTGGATTGTTAAAGTCACTAGTAGTGTATTCAGTGATTTTCCCAAATTATATTGGCACAAGCAATATTCTGTAACATGGGTGGTCAGTCATGTACTTTTCATTTATTTTCTATTTGGCTTGTATATGGCATCCCATGTTATGTAAGACTCTTAATATTACCATTTGTCACGTCAAAGTGAGACTCCAGGCTATTGAGAACATTTCTAGATACTGGAAATACATACATTTGTATTCAATTATCTAAAGACTTTAGAAGGGTCTCTAGAGATATAAATATATGATAATATATGCTAATAAAACAACATATGTAAATGGAAGCATGGCACTTCTTTTAAGGAGGCAGACAAGTGTGCTATTTAGGCATATGGCTTCAGAATCAGCCAGCTGGCTTCAGGATTTGTCATTGCCTAGACTAGTAACCTTAAGCCCAATCTACCTCAATTTCTTCATGTAAGAAATGTGAGTGACATATTATCTAACTCATCAAGTTGCTTAGAAGTGAATACTGTTTCTCTCTTTCTCTGCTATATATATATCCATATATATGTAGTGTGAATGGTAGTATTGCTAATATACTTTGATTTATTTTCATTTATGTCATAAAATAAAAAGAAAAAGAAGTAAATACTCCCCTCTCCATGTATGTTTTTGAGCACATGCACTCATACAAATATATGCAGTGTACAGAATTTGATTAACCAAAATCCATAAGCATAGTTTTCTATTATATTTTTAAAAATTCAATCACATTAAAATTTAATGTGCCTTATTTAACCCAGTTTTGAGACCATAAATAAATAGCCTAAATGCTAAACAATCTGGAGTGAAAATTTCCTTTTCTTTTATGTTGTTATAGGAAATTTCTACAGCATATTTTCTTTCTATCCCATTAAGCTCTAATTAATATTGGATATTAAAGAATATATAATTAGTTCAGAAATAGAGGAAACAAAACAAAAATCAATAAAGGAAGGGAGGAAGGGCATATGGGAAAAATGAAGAAAACTCAGTGAATGTCAGGAAGAAGGGAAGAAGAGAGATAAGTACTCCATTTGACCTTAGAGTTGCAGGGACTTAACTTCCTATATCACCACTGAGATACTCTTAAGTATTAGGTACTTTGTTTTAACTTTCCAAACTTAACTTTCCTCATTCACACATTTTGATAATAAACTCATTACAGAATGGTGTGATTGTAATTTGAATACAATATGAATATCCATAATTTATCCTTTCAATTTTCTGTTTTCAGAATAATAACTATTTTACTGAATTTACTATTTACAAATATCTTCTATTATTTTCCTGAGAGAATTGTGGTCATTCAAATTGGTATTAACAAGATTATTGTCAAAGCACAGAACAGGTCATGAGGAGTTACCACAAGATAAAATGGCAAATCTATCCACCTTGGTAAATGAGTTCACACTAAGAGGATTTTGAAGGGTCAAGGAGTCTTTCTAATTCTGTATGCTCTGCTATTGGCATGGAACTTTGGCAGGATTGGGATCATTATTACAGACTTCCATCTGCCTGCTCCCATCTACTTCCTGATCTGAAGCTTCTCTCTTCTGCAAGTATATTATTCTTTCATGATTGCTCCCCACACACTGAAGACTATTCTAGCAGAGAATAAAGTAGTCTCTTGCATTGGTTGTGCCTGTCAGATATTCCTCCTCTTTCTCTTTACTATTGTAGGCACATTCCTTTGGCTTCCATGGTATAATACCATTTCATTACCATTTGTAAATCCCCTTTCTAATTGATGATCATACTTGACCATGTTTGTGGCACTTTGCTTTTGGTAAAACACATTTCCATGACTTTTAGCTTATTGTTTTCTGGTGGAAATGAAATAACTGACCTCTCCTATTACCTCCGTCCTCTGTTATTCTTGTCCTGCTCAAACATTACACTCAATCACATGGAATTTTAGGTGTGTGACTTCATTATTATAGTCATATTCTTATCAACTTTGTCTTCTATTCACAATGTCACAACCATTTTGAGATTCTGCTTTATCAAAGAACAGCCAAAAACTGTCTCCACCCATTCATCCCACCTTGTGGTCGTTATTTACACTTTGGGACAGTGCTCTTCATGTATGCACAACCAAATGCCAGCTCCTCAGTTGAGAAAAACATAGCAGTGTCAGTGTTTTTATACCCTGGTATCCTTATGTTACAACACTTGGTCTATATTCTGATGAACAGAGACATTAAAGACCCTTTGAGGAGAATCATTCACAGCTATAGGCCTGAATTCTGACCTTTTATCTAGGGTTACAGCAAGAAAGGGAAACTAAATTCTTGCATGTGTGGAAAGATAGATATGTGCACATGCCCAGTGGGAAATGTGAGTCAGGGTAGGATTTAACATAATGGTGATGTTGGTATGTATCTTAAAATCTATTTTTCTAAAGTGTATGAAAGCAAACAAGATAACTTAGCCAATATAATTCACTTAAAAGAAAGAAATTGTAAGCAATTTTAGATTGTGCAATGAAGTTTCTTGTCTTCAGAAGAGAGATCTCCACATTTGCCATGTCTACTACCATTTTTTTCCATTTATATTCCATTTTATATATCTTTCCACATTTTCAGCTATCCCTTGGTCCACTTCTTCATATCTACTTTTTAAAATCCCACTATCTGCATTCATTTCTCTACATCTTGATTCAAGTCCCTCACATGGATTAATTGAAGTTAGTACAGATTGATGGAGGAAAAATTGATTTAGAGCCAGAATTTTCTTTGAATCATAGATTTGTAATAGATAAGTTGTGTGATATTGAGTATGTTACTTACAGTGTCAAAATAAAATATATGAAAACTTAGTTTTCCAGGTACATCAGTTTAAGGGAACTTTGACTATATTTAGCCCTAAATCTAATATAGTTGAAATGTTGCAAAAAATGGGAAAGGAAATAAAATAAAATTACAGACTAACATATTTCATAAACACAGATGTAAATATTCTAAACAAAATTTTATCAAATTGAATTAACAATGTGTGAGAATGACAGTATACCATAAACAAGTGGGGTTTACCCAAGGAGTGCAGGGGTGGTTTAATATTAAAAAGCACACACACAATAAATATAATTCCCCATAAAAAGAAACAAAAAAGAAAAGCCACGTGATCATCTCAGCAGATACAGGAAAGTCATCTGAAAAAAATTGAATTTCTATTCTTAATAAAATGTTCAGGAAACTGGGGAGAGAAAGGATCTTCCTCAATCTGACAAAAGTCATATATATACATATATGTACACTTATTACCTATAACTAACATCATGTTTGATATTAAATGTTTTATACCCAATGAAAAAAGCAATACAAGGATTTCTATTGTCATTGCTTCTATTCAAAATTTTACTAGAAGTTCTAGCAAGTGCAAAAAAGGATGAAATACTGGCTGAAAAGGAAGAAATTTTAAAAAGAAAATAATTCATCAAAATGAAAAAGACGGAATAATATTGCATTTGTAAGTTATATGATTGACTGTTTATTTTATCTCACTCTTCCTCCACTATTATTCCCCTTGACTAAGAATCTGTTTCCATTATTCTTGTGAAAAAGTATGCAGAGGGAGGAACATGGTAGGCACCAACTCTTCACTACCAATAGGGTATACATTCATATTTTTACATTTTAGTTAGGAGATATCTAGGGACTAATTCCCTGAATTGTAGCATATAAAGTGGATTTTATAACAATGGATTAACACAAAGCAAAATATAAAGTTTAGTTCATGAAACTTTCAGGTGACAAGATTTTACCTAGTGGAAGGCAGTTAAAGCATTTACTAGTAATAAATTAAAAGCAGGTGATATAAATCAGAAATAATAAAATTTCAGGAAAATCATAAAAATTGGAGAAGCTGGTTACTAATGTAAATTATAGATTAATGGTTCTGTTTTCTGCTGACAAATACAGAAGAAAATATCAACATGTTGCAGAAGTCACAAAATTTTGTTGATTGTCTTACACACCCTTTCTGAGATATTTTGATTGGGATTCCAGTGAGAAGTTGGAGAACAGAAAGATTTTAAATGGAGAATTTGATATGTATGGATGGGCACTGTTATCTTCTCCAGAAAACAAATGCATATGAGCTGCTATGGTGACGGCAGTTGAAAATCCAGTGCACAATACCTGGACTCTAGTTGACTTACCACACCAGCCAGAGCCTTTAATCAAATAACAAGCAGGAGCCATGGAAGTGATATTTAACAGAAGAAAACAGGCAGCCTAGTGATTTTAGGGACCAAAAATTCATTCTACCATGGGGAAAAAAAGCTGAATTAAGGAAATCTGACAATACTCATGCAAACTTCTTTTTGAATGGATAATTATTCATTAAGTGCAAATATTTCTAGTAGGTCACATTTAAAAAAATGACTGTGAAAATAAATTAGTTAATTAAAAATAAAAGTTAGATATTAGTAGCATTAATATGTGGGCACAGCAATCTCTTTGACTCAACTATAAGAACAAAAGTTCATTAGCTAAAATTGTATTTTGATTTGCAAGAAATATTCTTTCTTGAATGAAACTGAATTTTATATATAAAGGCACAGTAACACAAATACAATATCTAATTGGAAAACATGCAGGACAGCAAGGGATTAAATGGTTCTTTATAACAAATAGACAAGAACACAAAAAAACTTGTGACCATGTGAACAAGAGATTTGACATTACCGGATTCTACAATTGACTATATTTCTACTCTAGATCTATTGGGAAGATGGAAAGGAGAAATCTAATGGTCATCTGTGATTCTGGAATTTTCCAACTCAGAGCAGTAAAGATTCCTGCCTGTGATCTTCCTCCATATGGACTTGGTCACCTTATCAGGGAGCATGCATATCATCTTAGCCATCTTAGCCATAATAGTAAATGGCTCACCTCCATTACCCTATATATGTCTTCCATAGAAACTTGGCCTTTGTGGTCATCTGGTTAATTTCCAACACAGTAGTTCAAATTTTCATGAACACCTTGGCAGAATCAAGACAATTTCTTTTTTCAGGCTGCATCACCCAGCAATTTTTCTTCATTTCTTTTGTGAATATGGACAGCCTCCTTCTCTGAGTGATGACCTATGATAGTATGTGATGATCCACCACCCTTTACATTACAACTCTATGATGAATCTTCTCTTCTGTGTCAAAATGGTGTCTGGACTATAGGTTGTGACCTATATTCCTGCCCTCCTACACACTGTGCTAATGCTATGTTTCTCCTTCTCTGCTTCCAATGTTGCCCATAAGTTTTTTCTATGCTTTCAACCCACTCCTGCAGCTCTCTTACCCAGATGTTCCCTTCAGTGTAATGACCATCTATACTATAGGAATTCTCTTTTATCTGCAACCCCATATCTTATGTGCTTTTCTTTTCCACCATTCTCAATTTCACTTTTACTCAGGGGAAACAGAGTTTTTACCACCTGTGGTAGACTTCTGTCTGTGGTGTTGGTGTGCTACAGCACAGCCATGTCTACTTTAGCCCATCCTCTGCACACCAATGGGAACAATGCCCTTTGAAAATTAATGTATAATGTGGTTATTCATGTGTTGAATCCTTTCCAGTCTATGAATGAGAAAATGAAAAGAAGACTTAATTAAGTGCTTCGCAAATGCAATCTTTATGTGCAGCCTGGAACACCATGACTGAACTTAACAATACTACTCTGGTGGCAGAAAGAGTATATCACTAGGGGACAATACTAACAGCAATATACCAAAAATGATTTGTTAAAGATTCCTTTATGCTGGAAAGTATGTTTTACTTTTTATTGTTTGATCACATTTAATCCTTTGGATATATTGATGAGCTAAAATTATCAGACATATTTTTCACATACGAAAATAAATCTTGTTATATAGCATGCATAGCAGCTACATTTTTTAATATGCTAAATTTTATTTTTATAGAGGTTACAGATTGTTATATCAAAAGTATCGGGATTACCATATAAACCCCCTCCTCTACCACATCTTCCCCTATAAATAATATTTTACAACTGTGTGTGGTACATTAATTATGATTGATGACTAAATATTGAAGCATTGCTACTAACAAATGTCTGTAGTTACATAGTGGTTTACATTAAATTCCAATGCCCTAAAAATGACCTATGTTCCACATTTATTCCCTTTCCTCCCCTTGGAACATCTGGTAACAGCTATCTTTATAGTAATGTTACTTGTCCTTCCATTACTACAATATTAATAAGTTTACTTTGTCCATGGATGCATTCCCCACCCCTTATGTTTGTTCATTCCTTAAACTTGAGAATTTTGGGATAGTGATGCCAACTCTGTCTCAGATTGAGAAGGGACTTAGAACTTACATGTCAGATGGAAGGAAACATTTTTATTGCATGTGTAGGTATTCCATGTTTTTTGTGATGGGGGATGTCCATCATCATTTTGTTAGTTGTCCTGGACAAGTCCAAAGATCTGGAGAGTAGGTGTTGGCCAAAACACTTCTCAAATTCAGGGTTAAAAGGCATATGAACAGACTAAGAATTAAGTCTCTGAGACATATATTTAACCACTCTAGTGTTAAAAATAAGCTCAAATAAAAAGGGTAGAAGAATTATGTGTAGGGAAAGTATAAATGAGTCTAGATCTGTTACATAAGGGAAATATATGTCATATATTTCAAGGTAAGGACCATCGACAGGGTGCTGATTTCATGGGATTGTGAACATTGCATATAGTGTTCAGATAGCTCTAGAACTCTCAGGAGCACCCCTTATTTGTGTCTTCTTTCTTGAGAATTTAGGAGATCTGCCTGACACCTGCATAAGTGTATCCTCTGAAATAACCTCAAGACTCATTTTGAAATCTCTTAGCCATAAAAACTCTTCTGAATGTGATGTTTTCTGCTTTTGGTCAAGTTCTTTTTATAAATGCACGACTGGTTGGTGATTGGTATTAATCCCTTGGTACCAGGGAGGATAAACCCTGGGAGTCATGTCCCATGCTGCAGGGATGGTAGTGCATTTATTTGCTGAGTTTGGCTTAAATAAAGGCCACATTTGAATAACAGGGAGGTTTTCAGGAAGTAACTCTGAGGCAATAGTTATTGTTGGGCTAAGTTTCAGGTTTACAAGAATAAGGTTCATAGCTCCATGCATTAATAATGAGGGCTTGACATAATCTGTTTTCTTATATTAGGCACTACCTAACTACTCAAGGGATTCTTGACCTTTATTTCAGAATGTAGCAGGACTCCCAAGGATTGCAGTTTAATATCTTCTTGTGTGTGTTTCCACCCACTGAGATAAGATGCCATTATGAACACATTCGTATTCCATAGAATCATACCCCAGATGTACTCTTTCCCACACATCCCCTCACCTCCAACACATTAAGACAGTGACCTTCTCTTTCCAATTTTACCAAAAGACTGTTCCCAAAATTGTATTTTCAACCACAGTCTTCCATCTCCCCAGAGATCATCTACTCCTTCCTCTAGACCTCCCACAAGTTCCATGGAAATTCCAACCCACATGCTCTAGCACCATTGACCCCCCTTATATCCATGCATCAATATCATGGCATCCACTGCCAAACCACCCAGTTCCACCTTATCATATGTCTGTATAGATTGAACATCAGCTCACCACACTTTACTCCCTTTCTTTCACCTGGCTCTCTCTTTGAGTCTGCTCATGATCTTTAGGTCATATCAGTGAGGTCATGCACTATGTGTCATTTAGTGACTGGCTAACTTCATTCAAAATAAAGTCTTCATGATTCATCTGTATTTTCATGTGTGTCCAAACTTCATTCCTTCTTACAGCCACATAATATTCCAATGTATGAATATACTGCATTTTTCTGTTGATGGACACTTGGGTTGCTTCCAACTTTTGGCAAAAATGAAATAATTCTGCTGTGAACTTTAGTATGCATATATTGGTTGATGTTCCTGCATTCGATTCCTCTGGGTTTATACCCAGCATTGGTATTGCTGAATCATCTGGTAATTCTGTATTTATTTAGCTTTCTGGGGAACAGCGAAAGCATACTCCGCAGTGACTACACCATTCTACATTCCCAACAGCAGTGGATGAATGTTGCCATTCCTCTACATCCTCTCCAACAATTGTAGCTTTCTGTTTTTTCAAATAGCAGCCAGTCCAATAGGGGTAAGAAGATATCGTATTGTAGATTTTTTTTATTTTCATTTCCCTCACAGTTAGTGATGATGAGCATCTTTTCATGTACCTTTTAGCCATTAGTGTTTCTTCTTTGGAAAAGTATCTATTCAAATCTCTTGCCCATTGTTTAAATAGGTTGCTTCTGTTTATCTTTTGAAATGTAGGATCTCTTTATATCTGCTGGATATTAGTTCCTTATCAAATATAGGGTTAACAAATATTTTCTCCCATTGAGAAGACTGCCTTTTCACTTTATTGTCAAACTCCTTTGAAGCACAAAAGATTTTAACTTTGAGGATGTCTCACTTATCTATTTGTTCTTTTCTTGCTCCTGCTTTGGGTGTAAAGTTTATGAAACCATTTCCTACTACAAGATCTCAAAGATACTTCCCTATACTATCTTCTGGTAACTTTATGGTCTTGGTTTTTGTATTTAATTCTTTTAACAATCTTGAGTTAATGTTTGTAAAGGGTGTGAGATGGTGATCCTCTCTCATTCTTTTAGATATGGATATCCAGTGGTTGAAGAGGCTATTTTGTCCCAGTTGAGTGGACTTGCAGGCCTTGTAACATGTCAGTTGGCCACATATGTGTGGGTCTAATTCAGACTTCTCATTTTGGTTCCATTGGTCAGTATGTCTATCCTTATTCCAAAACCATGCAACTTTGACCATTGTAGCTTTGTAATATGCTTTAAAGACGGACAGTGTGATACCTCAAATTTCCTTTATCTTTTTCAATATATTTTGGTTATTCAGTGCCTCTTGCCCTTCCAAATAAATTTTATATTTAACTTTTCCAATTCAGTAAAAAAATGCTTTAAAATGTTTTTAAACCATGATTGCATCAAATATGTAAACAATTTAGTTATGATAGACACCTAATTATATTTAGTCTTCCAATCCATGAACATGGAACATTCTTTTATTTATTTAGGTCTTTTTAGATTTATTTTACAATGTTGTGTAGTTTTCTGTGTACATGTCCTTTACACCCTTACTTAAGTTTATTACTAGATATTTGATTCTTTTAGTTGTTATTTTAAATGGAATGTTTTTCTTGTTTTCCTCCTCAGATTCTTCATTATTGATGTCCATAAAAATGCTACTGATTTGTATGTGTTGATCTTATATCCTGCCACTTTATTGAACTTGGTTATCAGCTCTAAAAGCTTTCTTTAAGATTTCTCAGGACTTTCTGTGTATAGGATCATGTCATATACAAAGAGTGGAAATTTTACTTCTTCCTTTCCAATTTGCATGCCTTTTAAATCATTTTCTTGCATAAGTGCTTGAGCAAGTACTTCCAAGACAATGTTACATAACAGCAGTGACAGTGGGCATCCTTGTCTTGTTTCAGATCTTACATGGAAAGCCTTTAGCATTTTTCCATTGAGTATTATGTTAGCAGTGGGGTTTTAATATATAACCTTTACCATTTTGAGGATGTTTCCATCTATTTCTATCTTTTGAATTGTTTCTATCAAGAAGATATGCTGTATCTTGTCAAATGCTTTTTCTGCATCGATAGAGATGATCATGTGACTTTTTCTTTTATCTCTTAATTTTGTATATTACATTGCTTGATTTATTTTTAATCATTCTTGCATACCTGGAATAAAACCATTTGATCATGATGTATAATTCATTTGATGTGTTATTGAATATGATTAGCAACTAATATGTTGAGCATTTTAGAATCTAAGTTCATTAGAGTCATTGCTATGTAATTTTCCTTTCTTGTGGCATCATTATGTCTTTTGTATAAGGGTAATGTTGCCTCCATAGAATGAGCTATGTAATTTTCAGTCCACTTCTATTTTTTCATAGAGTTTAAGAAGGATTTCTGTTAGTCCTTCCAGATTGGTAAAATTCACCTGTGAAGCCATCTGGTCCTGGGTTTGGAGGTTTTTGATGACTAATTCCATCTCACTATGTGTAATTTTTCTATTGAACCCTTCTATTACTTCTTTCATCCTTGTAGGTTGCCTGTGTATTTCTAAAAATATGTCTGCTTAATCTAGTAACAGACTAGATTAACTAGTAACTAGATTAACTAGATTAACTAGTTACTAGATTAACAGACTAGTAACAGTCTGATTGAACTTGTTGGCAAAGAATTTTTCAAATTACCATCTTATAATATTCTTTATTTCTGTGGGATCAGTGGTAATACCCCATCATTTATTTTATTTTATTTATTTGCATCTTCTCTCTTTTTTATTTCTTAGTCTATCTAAGGTTTTGTCAATTTTATTATAATCTTCCTTTCTACATACTTCTTAAACCCTTTGTTTTTTTTTTAATCTTTTACACCTGCATAATTCACTTTTTCATTTCTTGAAGCACCGTACTCTTATTGACAAACTTTCTCAAATTCTGTTTTTTGTGAATATTTTGAACTCTCCCTCATTTTTGAATGCCAGCTTTTTTGGATACAGAATTCTTGGCTAGCAGATTTGTTTTATTACACATGATCTGTGTTATACCAGTGCCTTCTTGCTACAATGGTTTCAGATTAAAAATCAGCATTTAATCTTATCAAACTTCCCTTGTATGTGATGGATCTCTTTTCTTGCTGCTTTCAGTATTCTCTCTTTGTCTTGAGAGTTAGACAATTTGATAAGTATATGTCTCACAGTAGGCTTATTTGGATTTATACTGTTTGGGGTATGCTGATTAAAAATTAACACTTAATCTTATTGAGATTCCCTTATATGATAGATCTCTTTTCTTTTGCTGTTTTCAGAATTCTCTCTTTGTCTTGAGTGTTTCACATTCTAAACAAGTGTCTCTGGGGAAGCCCATTAGGATTTATGTTGTTTGGAATTTGTGATGTTTCCCAGACATGTACATCCATTTCCTTCATAAGGGTTAGGTAATTTTCAACCAATATGTCCTCCAACACTCCTTCTGCTCCCTTTCCATTCTCTTATCCCTCCAAGAGGCCTCCAATGCCTATGTTTGTTTGTTTCATGTTGTTATTCATTTCCCTGATTTCCTGCTTCATTATTTCTATTTTTTTACCTATTCTACTATCTGTAAGATTTCAGATGTCCTATCTTCAACATCACTCATTCCTATCTTTGCTTTTATAAGGCTGCTGTTATGTGCTCCCAGTGTATTTTTAATTTCTTAAATTTTGACTTTCATTACCATTAGATCTGTTCTCTTTTTTACGTATATTTATGATTTCTTCTCTATGTTCCTCCAATGTTTTCCTAATATCCTTTATCTCTTCCTTAACTTCAACAAGTTGATTCATGATTTGTTTTTGGATATCATTCATTAGTTGTTCCGTATTCTGCATCTCCTCTTGCTTTTTAGTTTGTTCATTAGACTGGGTGATGGCTTCCTATTTCTTAGTATGACTTGTAATTTTTTGCTCATGTCTATGCATCTCTTTATGTTGATGTGCCTATTAAGTTGATTATCTTCTATTTGTAGACTAGGGTCATTTCATTTTTGTGTGTATTAAGTGCCCTCTTTGACACTTGGTTCCACATACTCTATATACTTGTATTTGTCTGTGTTCTTCTGAGAAAACATTAAGACCATAAAAAAGAAAGAAAGAAGAGAAAAATAATAGTAAGAAGAAAAAGATGGAAAAAGAACCATAAGAGAGCCAGTAAAAATATAAATATTAAGAGAGAAAAATCTTAGAACATGAAATGAACAAGAATTTAAAAGGTGGAAGAAAAAAGAAACAGGAAAAAATAAAATAATATTAAAGACCAGAAAGATGAGAAGAACACAAAGGCAGAACAAACAAGAGAAGGTAGAACAAAATAAAAGCAAATGAAGAGGGAAAAATGAAAGAAAGAAAAGAAATAAAGAAAATAAGGAGATAAAAATAAAACAGAGAAACTGAAAAACAAAGAAAAAAGCAGGCTTCCCTCTCAGGACAATAGCAACCTTCTCAGGCTGCTGGTGCTTACCAGTTAGTCACCTTATGGTTCACCCTTTTCAGGTAAGGTAGCCAGATGACAGAAATAAAAAACAGAATAAAAATGAAAGTAATATCATCTAAATAACATTCTCAGTCTAAGTTCCCTATCTCAAAGTTGCTTGTCCTGCAGCTCCCTCCTCTCCCAAGGAGCAGGCTGAGTGCCCGACAACTGGCTGTTTCACTCTCTGGCTCCTTTCTCTCCTGGGTTAGTTGGGCACTTGACAGCTCACTGGCTGTGTCTCCCCAGCCCTCTTTCCCTCAGGTCAGTTGTGCATCAGATGGCTTAAGGCTGCCTCTTCCTGTCCCCTGTCCCTCATGCCAGTTGGACATTTGACAGCTCATGGCTGCCTCTTACAGCTCTGGGTTTCCAGCCAAATCACTTCCATGGCTTCTCTCCCTGAGCAGGCTGGGCACAGGCTTGCCTGCCCTATCTCACTTGGCTTCCATCTCCGATGGCCAACTGTGTTTCTCCTCTCTAGCTGCCATCTCCAATTCCCCTGTCATCCCACAGCCTCTCTTCTGCCAGGTAAACCTGCCAACCTTCCTGCAGTTTCTGGAGGAGTGCAGCCATCTTGTATCTGTTAGGCCTATATCTTTTAATCAAATAAATGGTTCTAACTTCAGTACAGATGCACCCTAGTTATGAGATGGAACACCTTCTGATAAATTTCTCAAATATTATAAATTAAAATAAATACCCATAATGTTTATATTTATGAATTTCAATTTTCAATTAAAGATACATGGTTTCAATTCTGGCTCCAAAACTTGGAAGAATAGTGAGATCTAAGTTTAACATTTCATTTTCCTCAGAATATTCCATAATTTATTCAAGGTTTAAAGAATGTTAGAATCTTCCTTTTCCTTTACACTTTAAACATAGCCAGTAATTTAATTTTCTTGTATAATGAACATATTGTGCTACATCATTATTGTCTGTCAAATAGAGAAACACAGCTTCACAATCTTTCTCCTAAACATACTCATAGCACTGAATCTTCCAATCTCCCACTGTAAAGATGTTCTGAATATATACCAAATGTAACCATTGGCCAATTTGATGTAATTATGAATTCCAAAAATATAATTGCATCATGCTTGTAAACTGATCTGTTAATCTAGGCAAGATTAGGTTATGATTAGGGCGTTGACTGGGCCATGTCAGTAGGGCATTGAGCCCCCCCCCCTTGGTGGGTGGGGAATTGAATATAAAAGGCAAGGCAAAGAACAGAGTTAAAGCAGTCTTTTGAGAAGCAGATTTGATGTTGGAAAGAAGGCCCCAGGAGAAGAGAAGCAAGCCATTCACCTGATCGTCTGCAGCTGACCTTGTGGAGGAAACAGGAGCTAAGCCGGGAGAGAAACTCAGCCCAGGGAAGA
>JAQZBX010016901.1:0-36060 GCA_029593785.1 Cabassous unicinctus
CATTATTATTTCATTTTCGTATTAATTTTATTTGGTGATATTCTTGGCTTCATATTTGAGGAAGTTTTGAACCAGAGAAGGGTTACAACTATGGCAGGGGAGGATCATTGGTGTGGGTTGTCAGTGATGGGGGATATATGGGAGGAAGTTCACCTGGGCGTACATATAAGGTATATAAATGTGTTCAAATGTTCATGGGGCTTTGTCACAGTGGGTAGAGATTCACACAATAACCAAAAGAATGTTGAATTCCAATCCTGAGGAGCTCTGCCACATTCTCTAATGGAACAGCAACAATCCCCCAAGTACAAGGGCAATGACTAGAGAAGAAGGATGGTCCATTGATGGGCCCTTAATATTGATAACTATGGTTATGAGCCTTTGCTTTTGAAATTGCAACTTAGACTTAGTGTTGTAGGGTGCCTAAGATGTTGCTCAAATGTAGCCCTTCTAAGCCAAATTTAGGATATAAATTCATTACCTTGCCCCCAGCATGGGACATGACTCCCAGGGATGAGCCTCCCTGGCACCGAGGGATTACTACCAAGCACCAACTAGCAATACAACTGGGAAAAGGCCCTGAATAAAAGGGGGAAAAGGTAAAGACAAATGAGTTTATATGGTTAAGAGACTTCAAAGTGAGTCAGGAGGTCATCCCAGAGGTAACATTTTTGCATGTCTCAGCAAGATCTCATAGAATGCCAAAGTAGATACTACCCTAAACATTGGGGCTCCTGAGGGCTCTGGAGACACCCAGGTCCTACAGTCATGGCAGATAGCTTCAGAGTTTTGTGCCTTGCCAGTGGGCCCTATTTTGGAGTTTATGTTCCCTAGTGTGACATATTTGGACTCAGCTGTGACTTCTTCAAACATGCCTCTTCTGTCCCTTCTATTTGAAGCTATAGTTCGTGTTGGAGTTGGTAGGTGTACATCCAAGACACTTGAATCTTGGGGCTGTCCATGTGCCAGCTGGGCCCTGAGCCTCAGCAGAGTTGCAACACCTACTCTCCAGTCCATTAGACTCACCCAGGATAACTAATAAGGAGGTGAGGATGGACAACCACCATACTAAGGAACTGAGAGAGTCTACCACTGCAAGCAAGAGAGTCCCATCCATCATCTACATGGGATTGAAGCCCCTTCTCAATTAGACATGGAGCGGGCATCACAATCCCAGAATCCTCAGGACTGGGGAATAAAATATGGACTAGATTGGGCTTACTGGTATTCTACTATAAACTTATTATGATTCTAGCAATAGAAGAAATTATATCATTGCTGTGAAGACAGAGGCCACTGGAGGTGCTGAAGGCAGGGAGAGGGGAAAAGAGGTATAATATTGGTTGACTTTTGGGACTTGGAATTGTCCTGAATGACATTGCAATGACAAATACAGGCCATTATCTATCCTGCCATACTTACAGAATTGAGGGGAAGAGAGTGTAAACGACAATGTAAACTATAATCCATCTTAGTGGCAATGCTCCAAAATGTATTTATCAATTGCAATAAATGTGCCACACTAATGAAAGAAGTTGTTAATGTAGGGAAAAGTGGGAAGTGCGGGGGATGGGGCATTTGGGAATCCCTTATATTTTTTTATGTAACATTTTATGTAATCTAAGTATCTTCTAGAAAAAATAAAAAATATATTTTAAATAAGAGGATACTCTGAACAACTATTCCAATAAATTAGATATTCTAAATGAAATGGACAAATTCTTAGAAACACACAAACTACCTACATTGACTCAATAAGAAATAGAAGATCTTAACAGACCAATTACTAGTAAGGAGATTGAATCAGTAATAAAAAATCTCTGAACAACAAAAAAAGCCCAGGACCAGAGGGTTCACAGGGGAATTCTACCAAACATTCCAAGAACACTTAAATCCAATTCTTCTCAAACTCTTCCAAAACATTGAAGAGAAGGGAATACTCCCTAATTTATTCTATGAGGCCCACATCATGTTCATAGCAAAGCCAGATAAATGCACCAAAAGAAAAGAAAACTAAAGACCAATAGCTTTTATGATTAAAAATGCAAAAAACTTCAAGAAAATACTAGCGAACAGAAGCCAACAGGATATTAAAAGAATTATACACCATGATAAACTGGGATTTATCCCTGTTATGCAAGGGTGGTTCAACATAAGAAAATCAATTAATGTAAGACTCCACATCAACACCACATTAACTGAAGGGGAAAAAAAACCACGATCATCTCAATTGATGCAGAAAAGGCACTTGACAAAATTCAGCATCACTTCTTGATAAAAACACTTAGAACACCATGAATAGAAGGAAACGTCCTCAACATGATAAACAGCATATATAAAAACCCCACATAGAACACCCTTCTTAATGGTGAAAGATTGAACACTTTTTCTCTAAGATGAAGAAGAAGAAAGTGATGCCCACAGTCATAACTGTTATAAAACATTTTATTGGAAGTTCTAGCCAGAGCAATTAGGAAAAAAAAAGGAATGAAAATATACCCAAACTGGAAAGGAAGAAGTAAAACGTTCCCTATTAGCTGATGATATGATCCTATATACAGAAAATCCTGAAAAATCTACAACAAAGGTCCTAGAGCTAATAAATGAATTCAGCAAAGGGATGGGATACAAGATCAACACCCCAAAATCTATAGTATATCTATACATAAGCAATGAACATTCAGTAGAAGAAATCAATAATTCAATTCACAATAGCAACTAAAAGAGTCAAATCTCTGGGAATAAAACTAACCATGTATTTAAAGGTCTTGTTCACTGAAAACAAAAAAATATTACTGAAAGAAATCAAAGAAGACCTAAATAAATAAAAGTACATGACCAATTCATGGATTAGAAGACTAAATGTTGTTACGATGTCAATTGTACTCTAAGTAATTTATATATTCAATGTAATCACAACCAAATTTCCAACAACCTTCTTTGCAGAAATGGAAAAGCAAATCATCAAATTTATGTGGGAAGGTTAGGTGTCCCAAATAGCTAAAACACCTTGAAAAAGATGAAGTTGGAGGACACACACTTCCAGATCTTAACAATTACAAAACCACAGTAATCAAAACAGCATGATAATGGCAGAAGGACAGACAAATATATACATGGAATCAAAATGAGAGCTCAAAAATCAATCCTCACATTTATGGTCAACTGATTTTTAACAAGGGGTTAAAACCATCCAATTGGGAAAGCATAGTTTCTTCAACAAATGGTTCTTGGAAAACTGGGTCTCCATTTCCAAACAAAAGAATGGGGACCCCTACCTCACATCGTATATAAAAATCAATTCAAAATGTATCAAAGACCTAATAATAAGAGCTAGAGCTATCAAACACCTAGAAGAAAACAGAGAAGCATCTTTAGGACTTTGTGTTAGGCAATTGTTTCTTAGACTTTACAATCAAAGCACGGGCAACAAAATAAAAATGTAGAAAAATGGGACCTCACCAAAATTAAAAACTTTTTTTGACTCTAAGGACTTTATCATAAAAGTAAATGACAGCCTACATAATGGGAGAAAATATTTGGAAACCACATATCCAATAAAGGTTGAGTATCTAAAATATATAAAGAAGTCCTTCAACTTAACAACAAAGGCAAACAGTCCAATTAAAAATGTGCAAAAGACTTGAATAGACATCTCTCCAAAGAAGATATGCAACTGGCCAGAAGGCACATGAAAAGATGCTCAATATCATTAGCCATCAGGGAAATGTAAACCAAAACCACAATGAAACAAAGAAAAAAAAAAAAAAACAGAAATTAACAAGTGTTAGTGAGGATGTACAAAATAGGGCCACTCATTAATTGCTGGTGCCACTGTAAAATGGTGCAGCCACCGTGGAAGACAGTTTGGTGGTTCCTCAAAGACCTAAGTATAGAATTCTATATGACTCTACACTCTACTTGGTATGTACCCCAAAAAATTGAAAGTAGGGACTCGAACAGATATTTTCACACTGATGTTCAAAGCAGCATTATTCACAATTGCCAATAGATAGAAGCAACCCTAGTGTCCATCAACTGATGAACGGATAAATAAAATATGGTATATACATATAATGGAATATTATTCAGCCATAATAAGGACTGAAGTCCTGATTCATAGAGCAACATGAATGAACCTTGAACACATCATGTTGAGTGAAATAAGCAAGACACAAATGGGCAAATATTGTATGATCTCATTAATTTGGAATAATAATAAGCAAACTCATGGAGTCGAGATAGAATATGAGTTTCCAAGAGATGGGGTAGCATAGGGAATGGGAAGTTAAGACTTAAAATGTACAGGGTTCCTATTTGAAATGATGGAAATGTTATTTTAAATGTATGGTGTTGATGATAGCACAGCATTTTGAATGCAATTGAAATTGGAACCCTGTATTTCATTCATGTTTGTTCTGTAAACCCACAACTTCTCTAGCAAAGAAACAATATATTTCTGGGGTACAAACATCTTCAAACCATGACAAGGCCCTTATGCAATATTTGGTCATTCCCTTTCATTAAAAGAAAACCCAGCAACCAAATTGAGTTAAAAGACACAATAGTTCCAGTTACACACACTGAAGATATATACAGAAATATGTGTTCTGTGAGATTTATGGCTTCTTATTTAAGTAAAAACTGAGTGAAGTATGGAGAAGATTGTGGGAAGATGATGGAGTAGGAAGTTCCAGGGTTCTATTAAACAGGCAAAAACTTTCTGAAACCACTATTTCAAAACTCTGGAGTACAGTAGAACACTATACAGTGTCCAATAGAGGAGAGAAAGAGGCTAGTAAGTTACAGAAAAGGCTAGTAAAATGCTTTCTCCATGCTGGGGTTACTGGCACGCATCCTATACTCTTGTGACAGGCTGCCATGGGATCCAGCCCTTGGCTAACTTGATGGTGACAGAAGGGGACATAAAAATCCACTTCCCGAAAGTCATATAGTACTTCTATATCAGGGGTGTGTGGGCATGGCCTATTGCTGATCTTGGCTTTTGATTAGCAAATTTGGTTCACTGGGAGCCTGGCTCTGAGAAGGGCCATTTATCCAATCCATCTCAGACTTAGGCTGATGAGGAGACTTAAAGACACTGCACTTCCTCAGGGCTACACGGTTCAGTGGAAAGGCTACATTTGCTGGAGAGGTCAAGAAAATGCAGCATTTGGGAAGCTCCTGGTGCCCTTCCTGATCCCCTTCCCAGGGCATTTTGGAGCCAGTGTGCATCCTTGTTCCAGGTAGGAAAGATTGACTTGAGAAAAATCTCCAAGGGTAAAAATCGGAATGGAGGCAATGCCGTTTCTTCAGTGCCTGAGGAACGGCCTTGCTGGAGAAGTCAAGGTCACACCTAGCACCTAGTGACCATCTTCCAGTTCTAGTCTAACCCCATATCATTTTTTTTCTTTCCTAAGGATGAAGTCCTGGGAAATGTCTACAGTTAAAGTTGTGACATGAAAGTAGAATATAGTGCGGATTAATAGGGTAACCATGGAGAAGACTCATTCCTCACTAACTTTCTAAAAGTGGAAAACTATGCGAAAAACATGATAGAAGTATCAAAAGTACGTGAAAAGTACATAAAGTATAGATTTTGTTTTATGACAGTATTTGTATAATAAAACAAAGAAAAACAAGCACTTTAGAAGAGCAACTAACCATGATGCCTACACCCTGCTCTCTCCACCTTGCCAGCTTTTGGTTTATTTGTCTGCACTCACTTGCTTGGATATGTACATTCATGTCAGCTAACTGTACTCCTCTTTTTCTCCTGCTAGCCAATATTTTGCCTGTGGCTAGCTGTAATTTCTCTCTTTGTAACTAATTATTTGAAAAAAAGTCAAGACCAAAGCCCCTCTTTTTCCTTGAAAATCTCTTAGTAGCTCTCTCTGTCTCTTGAACATTCTCTGCCCTCTTTGTTTTCCCTGTGTATACAATAGATAAGCACCATCACCCAGTTCACAATTGAAGCAGAGGGTCCCTTAACTTTATCACACTTTTATGGCTTCCTAGAGTCACCAATTTTCTGTTTCCTCTGTAAGACTTCTTGCCAATGCCCATGAACTCCCAGTGCTTATTGGTTGCTCTCTAAAACACTTGAGCATTTCTGTCCCAGAACTTCAGTTACAACCTTATCAAGAACTAGTGGAGTTCTTCCCAAATCTGATTCTACTCGTATTTGTTATAATTATATAAGTTGATTAAATTTTATGCATATAAACTTATGAAATATGAGTAGGAAAAGACAGTTGTTTCCATGAAAACCAAAATGAATGCTTTGAAAAGACCTGTAAAAGACTAGTAGCTATTGCATTAGGTATGGGTGAAGTTGAGGGAAAAAAATCATATCATTTTTTATTGTGTGCAGATGTTTCAGTATGTTTCCATAAAACAGCCCAGGGAGATGTTAGGTCTCCTGAAAAAGCCTGACCATAACTTAAACCCAGAAATCTGGAAAAAAGCAGACCTAGCTGCTTATCAAGGAGGGAAATCTCAAGGGCCAAGGCTCCTCCTCCTGAGATGTATAAATGCCATGTCCTCAGACAGTACAGGTGTTTCTTCCCTGGTACATGAAGTGGAGCATGTGGAACTGCCATCTACCAACACTGACCTAAGCAGCCTGGTTCCCTGGGAGGCCAGCCATGATGGGATCTAGTCCCTTGTTCTTTTGGACTCCTTGTGCTGTGTAAGTATAAAGCAGTCACTTACTGAAAGTTTCTGTTGTGCCTGAGCCTGTGTTCCCATAATGTACCTTGTAGCAACTCACTCCACAGTCCCTTTTCTGAGGTAGAAGTGTTATTTCAAATTCTTGAACCTTTGAATGAATACAAAAATGATGTCTTCAAAGTTCTTTTAGATACCAGATATCAATGAACCTATAGGTGATATTTTTATTCATTAATCTTTCTATCTGGGCTTCATTCCTGGAGAAAGATTACACAGTGAGTGTGAAATCAAGCATTAGAGAAATGAGAGTCTGCTTTCTTTCACAGTTGAGCCTTAGTCAAAATGAAAATGCCATTTGTGGATGTGGCTCAAGAGGTTGAACTCCTGCCTCTCACATGGGAGGTCCTGGGTTCAGTTCCTGGTGCCTCCTGAAGAAAACAAAAACAAACAACAAGCAAAACAAATGAAAAAAAACAACTCAGGGAAGATGATGTGGCCCAGTGGTTGAGCACTGGCTTTCCACCTACAAGGTCCCAGGTTCAATCTCTGGCCCCCCGTACTTCCCCCACCCCCCAAATTGAGAAGTGATAATTTCAGCCATCAGAAGAGAATTTCCAGCTCTACTTCAGCTGGCCTTTCCTGTGGAATTCATCAGATACCTTCATTGGAGTTCCCAGTTTGCATCCTGCCCTACAGAATTTGGGCTTGCCCATTCCACAGTTCATGAGATAATTCTTGTAAAAAGTCTCATAATATTAAAAAAAAAAAGAAAAGGAAATTCTAATGTTGTATGCAACAACATACCCCATAACTCCATCTGCTTTACCATTTTAAACTGCTGAACATATGAACTTAAAATCTTTACAATAAAATGTTGAAGAAATATATCTCCTTGATGTATTACTATACATAGCTTAACACCTTCATATATCCACTAATGATGATCTTGATGAAAATCTTTATGTAAATAAGGTTCTAAAAATTAAATTCCCATACACTTTAGAAAAGGGCCTCATGAACATATAGATAGATATCTAGCTAGGTAATACTCTTTATTTTTTTTTATTATTAAAGTAGTTATAGGTTTACAGAAAAATCATGTGGAAAATACAATTTTACCTATTAAGATTTTATATTAGTGTGGTAACTTTGTTCCTATTGATGGAACAATATTATTATGATTATATTATAACTGTAGTCCATAGTTAACATTTGGGTTCACTCAGCATGTTGTATGGTAATTATGGTTGTTTTTTCTACACTGGTAACATATATGCAACCTAAATTTCCCATTTTAACCACTTTTTAAATATACAATTCAGTGGTATTAATTGCATTCACAGTGTTGTGCTGCCTTAACAACCATCCAATACCAAAATTCTTCCACCACCTCAAAGTGAAAATCTGTACGAAGTTAGCGTTAACTTCCATTCTCCATGTGCACCCCTGCCCTTGGTACCCTGTTTTCTAATTTCTGACTGTCAATTTTGTGTATTTTAATTACTTCATGTAAATAAGATCATATAATATTTGTCCTTTTGTTTTTGGCTATTTCGCTCAACATGATGTCATCAAGTTTCATCCACATTGCCACATGTATCAGAATTCCATTCTCTTTTATGGCTGAATAATATTCTATAGTTTGCAAATACCACCTATTGTTTATTCATTCATCAACCAATGGACACTTGTTGCTTCCATCTATTGGCAATTGTGAATAATGCCACTACAAACATCAGTGTGTGAATATCTGTTCAAGTCCCTGCTTTCATTTATTTGGATATATACCTAGAAGTGGGATTGCTGGGTTATATGGTACTTCCACACTTAACTTTCTGAGGAATCACCACTCTTTCTTTCAAAGCAGCTGGCACCATTTATATACCCACCAACAATATATGAGGATTGCTATTTCCTCACATCCTCACCAATATTTGTTATTTTCTTTTTTTTAAATGGTTAATGTTATTGAGCATCTTTCCATGTGCATGTTGTCTATTTGTATATCTTCTTTGGAGAAATGGCTACTAAGTCCTTTATTTTTTTAACCAGCTTGTTTTTTTGTTTTTAGTTGTAGGAGTTCTTTATATGTTCTGGATACTAAATCCTTATCAGATAAATGGTTTCCAAATATTTTTTTTCCAATTCTGTAAGTTTTTTTTTTTCACTTTCTTAATGTTCTTTGAGGCAGATTCTCTTTGAGATAGAGGATGTGTCTATTGGAGATAGCATTTCAGTAACTGCTAGTAAAATAAAAATATCCTGAGATTTATCTCCTATTTAAAATGTAACAACTAAAATCTATATTTCTGTGATTATTTGAAATTTCATTTCCACCTATTTTTCCATAATCACTTTTAAATGAATTAACTGACTTTTTTAACGAATTTGTATATAATTAATGCATATCAAAGTATACTGAGAGTTGTTGCTCAGTTCCTACAGAGAAACAAAACAGCCCCATCAGAAATTGAAATGGTTAAATATCTGTAATACTTGATAAATATGTTCAAACAGTCCTCCAGATCTGGGAGGGACACCAGAAAGCTCAGCAACACCCTTTTTTATAGATGAGGCTTTGAATGGGACACAATCAAGATCACATGTACAGAGTTAGTGGCCTCAATGGAACCAGACTCCAAGTATTTACTCCAAACTCAGTTATATTTTCATCACAAAAACAATTGCAAGAGAAGTTTGTAAATGGTTAGAGGTTCCATAAGTTTCAGGTTGCAACAACCAGATCTATAATTCTTTTGTTTTTAAAATTGCCATAATTTGATTTGGTTTTCATTATGCGAATATATGTATTCTATAATATAAAGAAAAATAGAAAAATTCTAAGGTACCAGAATCATCTACAAAATACAGATGAAGTTCACAGACACTTAATGGCCATTTAATTTTTCTTCAACACCTACTATTTTTCTTTTGACTGAATGGAGAAATGTAAAACAGTCCCTTAAATAAAGGTTTTTTGTGCGTTACTTAGAACTTTCCATGTGTAAATACTCCATTGCTTCTGTTGAAGGAAATAATTTAGGAGTATGTTCATTGGCTTCAGTCTCTTACAATATACTTTTTGTTGTTGTTGTCATGCAAGGAATTTATCCTAATGCTTAACAAATGAGCACCTGCTTATTATTTAATGTGCCCTACTATAGTCTTTTATAGAAAATTATAATTTCCTAAAATTGTATACTTTAACCTTGGGCTGGGTGTTTGATATGTACATTTGTAATTATCATCCTAGAGTTCTTAACTCAACATTTCAGACATCAATAAAGAAAATCTTTTAGTATTGAGAGACATTTTTGTGAATAGTAAATGAGAAAAAGGACGCTAGTTCATACTGAAGACTGAACTACATTTCAACATATTTAATATAAGGAAGTAAGCTTATTGCTTTTTAAAGCATTTGGACATTTTATTCAATGAAGAATCTATTTATGCTTTATAATATACTAGATTTGAATACTCATGACTTAGGAATAAAAACATAGTGCCAGTATAATGGCTTTTATCTTTCCTTATATTTGAAAGTTCTCCTTAGACACGATAAAACTGTGCTAGGATAGATTTCTGATGTTCCCTTTCTCAGAAAATATAGGAGGTTGAATGAAAATTGAACAGGATATGGTGAACATTGTGGTTTTCAGAGTGAATGTGTGTCTTCTGCATCTAAATTTGTAATGAAAAAGAACAATGAAGTTTGTACAACTCTTTATTCACATTTTGCTATTTAAAAGTTTAAATCCAAATGATAGCACATTCTCTATTGGGACCATATAATAACTGGTAGGTTCCAATTCTTCTTAATTTAATTACACTAATTACTCCCAATAGTATGATGCTGAGAATATGGCTTATTACACAATAAAAAGTCTGTTCCTCACTCCTTCAAATATATAGATTCATTAACTTGTTGAAAAGACTTTATAAAATATTTGCTTCTTAGTAAAACTCTGACAGATTTCTCTGATCAATACTTTACAAGAAGAATGATTAGGCCACTCTATTCTCCCCACCCCCCACCCCCTTTTTTAAGATGGGAAGCCGGCACTCAACCACTGAGCCACATCGGCTTCCCTGAGTTGGATTTTTGTTTGTTTGTTTTGCTTGCTGTTTGTTTTTGTTGTTTTGTTTTTTTAGGAGGCAATGGGAACCAAACCAGGACCTCCCATGTAGGGGACAGGCACTCAGTCGCTTGAGCCACATCCACTCCCCACTCTATTCTTTTTTTTTCTTCTCTTCTCTATCTGGTTGCATCATGGCCTTTTTGGTGTGTTGCTTCACCGTGTGGGGCCTGTGCTTCTCCGTGCAGGACTGCCACTCCTTTTTTCTTTTTTCTAGGAGGAGGTCCTGGGGATCGAACCTAGTCTTCCAAATGGTAAACGGAAGCTCAACTATTTGAGCCACAGCTCCTTCATGCCACTATATTCTTGATGCTTTTAATTTCTTTGACATCTTGTAGGGAACTCTTAGAGCTATGGATGACTGTAGCAAAAAACCTCAAACTTTGATTCCTCAAGCTTTATTACTGCATATGCTAAACTGCAAGGCATTTTAAAATCATAACAATCAGGAATACTGTGACAAATCCTTCAGAACATGGAGAAAACCTTATTTTTAAAATCTGAATTGAATTTCTGTATTTATTAAGGATCTGTGTCATATTAGAAAATATTAGCAATTGAAGGGGTCACCACTAAATAAGAGAGACTAACTCCAGAACTAAGGATATGAGAGTATTAAGTATTAAGTATTAAGTTTATTCAAACCAAGGATAACCAGTGTTTGAGGTGAGAATGAAAAAAGAGGAGCTAAATGATACCTTTCCCTATTCTCTTCAAGGCTCATTACTATTTAACACTTGATTTTGAAGGATGAAGAATAGCTCTTTGGAGGGCTTTGAATCTGCTTCAATAATAGAAATGGGATTGCTTTCACCTATATAGTATTTCATGGACAGAGCATCCTCAAATAACAAGGAAAGAAGCAAATCTTTAATTTTTTTCAATGGACTGTAATAGATCATATTAAGTTTTCTTTGTCAGGACCTACTAGACCCACATGCCATATATTATCACTGCCACCATTGAAAAATTTTAAATCTGTAAGTATTCCTGGAAGATTATTTTTTGTTAAATTCACAGTTATGGCTTATTACAGTGAAAGGATGCAGATTACAATTAGCAACAGAAAAAGACACAAAGGACAGGGACCAGGAAAGAACAGGCACAAGTGTCCAGTTGTCCTTTCCCAGTAGAGTCAGATAGACAGCCCTTAATCCCCCTAAACAATGTGTGACCACCAGCAGAGAGTAATGGCACACAAGCCTTGGTGCCCAGTGCTTTATTCGGGTTCAGTCAGTATGCATGCCTGATTCACTGTTTTGCTGACCTCTGTTCTCCAGCCCCTCCAGAGGTCAAAGTGATCCTGTGTAGCCCAAGGCCCCTACCACAGATCACATTGTTAGTATTAACTTTCTGAGGCCCAGGCCTCAGGTAACAAAGACATATTTTTTGTAGTTTTCTTCTTTTTTTTAATTAAAGATGTAGGCTTACAGAAAAGTCATTTAAAAAATACAACCTTCCAGGGAGCGGGTATAACTTAGGGGTTTGAGAGCCAGTTTCCCATGTACGAGGTCCTGGGTTCAATCCCCCATACATCCTAAAAAAGAAAAATGCAACATTCCCATGTAACCCCCTCATGTTGACACATTGCATTGCATTGCATTAGTGTGGTACCTTTGCTACAATTGACGACAGAATATTAAAATAGTACTATTAACTATAGTGCTTAGTTTACGTTAGGTGTATTTTTCCATATACCACCCTATTATTAACACCTTGTATTAGTGTCATATATTTATTATAATTCATGAAAGAACTTTCTTATACTTCTAGTATTAATCCCAGTAAATCATCCACAAAATGGCTCACCGTGTTATACAGTCCCATGTTTTATCTTCTAATTTTAATTCTAGTAACATTTATGACCCAAAATTCACCTTTCAATAACATTCACATACATAATTCAGTTCTGTTACACTCACAATAATGTGCTACCAACACCTCTGTCCATTTCAAACAATACAATCAACCTAAGTAGAAATTCTGTACAAACTAAGCACTAGCTCCCCATTCTCTACCCCCAGTCTATCCTCTGGTAACTTATATTCTCAATTCAAACTCTATGAGTTTGCTTATGATAATTAGTTCATATCAGTGAGACTATATAATATTTGTCCTCTTGTGTCTGGCTTATTTCACTCAGCATAATGTCTTCAAGTTTCCTTCATGTTGTCACATGCATCAGGACTTCATTCCTTTTACAGTTGAATTATATTCCATCATATGTATACACTTCAATTTGTTTATCCATTCATCAGTTCATGATCACTTGAGATGCTCCCATCTTTGGCAATTGTGAATAATGCAACTATGAACATCAGTGTGCAAATATCTGTTCAAGTGCCTGTTCCCTGCTTTCAATTCTTCTAGGTATATATCTAAGAAAGGGATTGCTGGGTCATATGATAATTCTATATTTAGCTTCCTGAGGAACTGCCAAACTCTCTTCCACAACAGCTGTGTCATTTTACATTCCCACCAGTATTGAATGAGCATTCCTATTTCTCCACATCCTCTCCAACACTTGAAGTTTTTATGTTTGTTTGTTTTTAAAATAGTAGCCATTCTAGTAGGTTTGAAATGATATCTCATTGTGGTTTTGATTTTCATTTCCCTAATAGTTAATGATGTTGAACATCTTTTCATGTATTTTTTAGCCATTTGTACAACATCTTGGGAGAAATGTCTATTCAAGTCTTTTGCCCATTTTTTTTTTATTGAGTTTTTTGTTTTATTCTTGTTGAGTTGCAGGATTTCTTTATATATTCTGGTTATTAAACCCTTATCACATATGTGGTGTCCAAATATTTTCTCCCATTGAGTAGCTTATCTTTCACTTTTCTGACAAAGTCCTCTGAGGCACAAAACTTTTAAATTTTGGGTAGGTCCCATTTATCTCTATTTTCTTTCATCACTTGTGCTTTGGGTATAAAGTCTAAGAAACCATTGCCTAACACAAGGGCCTGAAGATGCTTCCCTACATTTTCTTCTAGGAGTTTAAGAGTGCTGGGTTTATATTTAGACTTTTGCTCCATCTTGAGTTAATTTTTATATAGGGTGTGAGATAGGGGTCCCATTTCATTCTTTTGGATCTAGATATCCAGTTCCTCAGAACCATTTGTTGAAGAGACTATTCTTTCCAAATTGAGTGGACTTTGCAGCCTTGTCAAAAATCAATTGTCTATAGGTTTGAGGGTCTATTTCTGAACTCTCGATTCTAATGCACTGGTCGATATATCTGTCCTTGTAGCAGTACCATGCTCTTTTTACTACTGTTGCTTTGTAAGATATTTAGAATCAGGAAGTGTGAATCTTCAAACTTTGTTCTTTTTCAAGACTTAAGGCTGTTTGGGACCCCTTACCCTTTGAAATAAATTTGATAATTGACTATTCCATTTCTGTAAAGTAGGTTGTTGGAGTTTTAACTGGGATTGCATTGAATCTGTAAATCATTTTGTAAGAATTGAAATCTTAATGATATTTAGTCTTTCAATCCATGAACATGGAATGTCCTTCCATTTATTCTTTGATTCCTTTTAGCAATGTATTGTAGTTTTTTGTGCACAAGTCCTTTACATCCTTGGTTAAATTTGTTATTAGATATTTGGTTCTTTTTGTTGCTATTGTAAATGGAGTTTTTTCTTTATTTCCTTCTCAGCTTTCTCATTACTAGTGTTAAGAAACAATACTGATTTTTCCATGCTGCTGTTGTACCTCTCTACTTTGCTGAACTTTTCTATTAGCTTTGGTAGCTTTGTTGTACATTTTTAGGAATTTCTATAAAGGGGATCATATCATCTGCAAATAGTGAAAGTTTTACTTCTTCCTTTCAAATTTGGAAGTCTTTTATATCTTTTTCATGCCCAATTTATCTGGCTAGAACTTCCAGTACAATGTTTAATAACAGTGGTGACAGTGGGCATCCTTGTCTTGGTTCAGATCTTAGATGGAAAACTCTCAATCTTTCATCTCTGAGTATGATGTTAGCTGTGGGTATTTCATATATGCCCTTTAACATGCTGAGGAAGTTACCTTCTTTTCCTATTTTTCTAAGTGCTTTTATCAAGAAAGGACTATGAATTTTGTCAAATGCCTTTTCTGTGTCAATAGAGATGATCATATGGTTTTTTCCCTTCATTTTGTTGATGTGATGTAATACATTAATTGTTTTTCTTATTTTGAAACATGCTTGCATAACTGGGATAAAACCCACTTGGTCATGGTGTATAATTCTTTTGATGTGCTTTGGATTCAAATTTGCAAGTATTCTGTTGAGGATTTTTGCATCTATATTCATAAGAGAAATTGGTTTCTATTTTTTTACTCATATGGTATCTTCATCTGGCTTTGGTATTAGGGTGATGTTGGCATCATAGAATGAGTTAGGTAGTGTTCCTTCCTTTTCAATTTTTTGGAAGAGTTTGATCAGTATTGGTATTGATTCTTCTTGGAATGATTTGTAGGATTCACCTGTGAAGCCGTCTGCTCCTGGGTTTTTCTTTGTAGACAAGTTTTTGATGACCAATTCAATCTCTTTTCTTGTAATTGGTTTGTTGAGGTCTTTTATTTCTTCTAAAATCTGTGTAGGTTGTTTGTGTGTTTATAGAAATTTGCCATTTCACCTGGATTGTCTAATTTGCTGGCATGCAGTTGTTCATAGTAATCCTTTGATGATCCTCTTTATTTCTGTTGTGCTAGTAGTAATGTCCTCCGATTTCTGATTTTTTTTATTTGCATCTTCTTTCTTTTATTCTTTGCCAATCTAGGTAAAGGTTTGTCGATTTTATTGATCTTTTCAAAGAACTAAGATTTGGTTTTGTTAATGCTCTTTATTGTTTTATTATTCTCAATTTCATTTATTTCTGCTTTAACTTTGTTATTTCTTTCCTTCTGCTAGTTTTAGGGTTAGTTTGAGGTTCTTTTTCTAGTTCCTCCAATGTGCAGTTAGATCTTTGATTTTAACTCTTTCTTCTTTTTAAGGCAACTATTTATGGCAATAAATTTCCCTCTCAGCACTGCCTTCACTGCATCTTATAAGTTTAGATATGATGTGTTCTCATTTTCACTCATCTCAAGATACTTACTAATTTCTCTTGCAGATTCTTCTTTGACTCAATGATTGCTTAAGAATGTGTCATTTAGCTTCCATATATTTTTGGATTTTCCAGTTCTCTGCTTGTTCTTGATTTCTAGCTCCATTCCATTATGGTCAGAGAAGATGCTTTGGATGATTTCAATCTTTCTAAATTTATTGAGACTTGTTTTATGAACCAACATGTGGTCTGTCCTAGAAAATGATCCATAAGCACTTGAGAAGTTCTGTTTGAGGATGCAATACTCTATACATGTTAAATTTGGCTCATTTAACATTTTATTCAATTCTCTGTTCTTTTATTGATCATCTATCTAGATGTTCTATCTATTGATGTAAGTGGTGTATTGATGTCTCCAACTATTATTGTAGAGATGTCTATTTCTTCCTTCAGCCTTGCTGGTGTTTGCTTCATGTATTTTGTCAGTCTAGGTGCATCAATATTTATGATTGTTATTTATTTTAGGTGGATTGCCCCTTTTCTTAATATTTAGCATTTTTCTTTGTCTCTTACAGTAGCATTTTACTTAAACTCATATTTTTATAGCTACCCCAGCTCTTTTTTGGTCATTATTTGCATGGAATATCATTTTCAGTCCTTTCACTTTCAACCAATGAGTGATTTTGGGTCTCAGGTGAATCTGTTTTAAATAACATATAGTAGGATTATGCCTTTTTTAATCCATTCTGCCAACCTGTGTCTTTTGATTGGGGAGTTAAATCCATAAATATTCATTGTTATTATTGTAAAAGCGGTACTTACTTCAGCCATTTTCCCTTTGGTTTTTATATGTCATATGAATTTTTGTCTCTCTTTTCATTTGTTGCAACTTCCTTTTCTGTATAGTTGATCTTTTGTGATGTATCTGACTGATCCCTTTCTCATATCTGTTTCTGAATATTTTTTAAATACTTTGTGGTTACCCTGGGCATTATATTATGCAACCTACATCTATAACCTACTAATCTTAAAAAGATTCCAGCTTAGTTTCATTAACTTACACATTCCCTCCTCCATGACCCTTTTTCCCCCTCTTTATGTTGTTTTTGTCTCACTTTACCACTTTATATTTTGCACAGCTGTTATCAGATAATATGTCTTTGTCTTGTTCAATTTTATTGTGATTCTTATGGGAATTAAAGGCTAGAGTTGTCTATTGGGGATACAGTACTTTTTGATTTTTCATTTTCCCTCTTACTTACCCTTACTGACGATCTTCATTTCTTCACACTACTACAAGCTACTCACTCTTATCTTTTCCTTTCCACCTGCAGAACTTCCTTTAGTAATTCTTGTAGGACAAAAAACTCTCTCAGTTTCTATTTATCTGTGAATATTTTAAACTTGCCTCATTTTTAAAGTAGAGTGTGCTGGTGTGAGTCATTTGTGGACCAAAGAAGTTCCTGATCTTAAAGCAAGCCCACTCCTGTGCCAGTAAACCCATTGTAGATGAGACCTTTTGATTAGATTAATTTAAAGAATCTTTTGATTAGATCATATTTGGTTAGATAATTTCTGCTAGAGGCCTTTGATTAGATAGAAGGACCAAGAGTGTGTCGTGGTCTCTTGCTGGAGTCCTTTATAGGTGGAGAACTAAAAAGCTTCAGATACAGAGAAAAAGTCACAGAACCAGAAAGAAGGAACTAAGGAGCTTGGAGAGGAACCTAAGAGACAGGAAGTCATAGACAAAGCAACCAGAAGCTGAAGGAATGAGACCTGGTTAGAGAAGCAGTTGCCTCCATGTGCTTTGTCACATGAGAGAGAACTCCAGGATCACTGGTGGCTGGTCTCTCCTGATGATTCCTTGATTTAAACACTTTCACCAGCCTCAGAATTTTAAGCTTTTATCTAATAAATTCCCATTATAAATGTCAACCATTTTCTTGTATATCATTCCCAGCAGTCTTTAGCAAACTAAAACTGTAATTGATACCAGGTAAGTCGGGTACTGCTGCTTTGCAAATACCAAAAATGTTAGAATGGTTTTATAAATGAGTAAGGGGTAGATTCTGGAAGAATTTTGAGATTCTTAATAGAAAAGGCCTAGATTTCTTTGAAGAGACTCGAAAAATATAGATGCTAAAGTTATTTCTGAGGAAGACTTAGACCAAAAGGATGACTCTGTCATTGAAAACAGGAAGGAAGGTGATCCTTGCTGTAAGGTGGCAGAGAGCTTGGCAAAATTGACTCGATATTAGATGAAAGGCAGAATTTGCAAGTGACAAGCTTGGATATTTAGCTGAGGATATTTCCAAACTACATGTGGAAAGTGTGGCATGACTTCTTTCAGCTTATAGTAAAATAGAGAGGAAAGGGATAAGCTGAGAACTGAACTCCTGGGCACAAATAAAGCAGAAATTGATAATTTGGGGAGTTCCAAGCTTCCAGAAAATGAGTCCCCAGAGAATAGAGCCCCATGTGAGGATTTACCTGAATATGTAGCCCACCAGTCTTTTCAATGTAAGTCAGGATTAGGAATGCAGTTATCCAGAAAGGATTTGTGGAAAGACCTATTGTTTGATGGCTTGGACTCTTGTTTCCTGCTTGTAAAACCAAAAAGTTTTTTTGTGAGATCTGTATGAACAGAACCATTGTCAGCCTGAACTGAAAGGGACAGAAAAAGGAAGAGATTGAAGGGAGAATAACTTCAAAGGCATAATAACCATGGAATCAGAGGTATGGACTTAGGACAACTTCTGAGGTCAAGAGAGGGACCCCACCCATGTTGGTGGAAAAGGTGAAGTTTTCCCAGAATTTGAAGATGGTAGGCCTTCTGTTCCACGATTCAGGGAGAGTGCTGACACCCCAGGCTTCAAAGAGGGGAGAGCACATTCTCCAGGAATTGGGGAGAGTTTGGTCACCACCCCGCTGTTCTGAGAGGGTTAAGAATGTGCCCCAAATATTGAGGACAGTGTGGCTATCACCCCAGTGTTCTTGGAGGGTAAAGCTTAGAGCTTGGCCACCACCCAGATGCTTGATGAGGGTGGAGCCAAGAACATGGTCACTGGGAAAGCCCTTGGAATAGGTGGGACTGCCACTCTGTCAGGCCTGAGGAGAAGAAACCATGGTTCTATAGATAAATCTTAGACTTTGAAGTCTAATGGATTGTGCCCTGCAGGTTTTTGGAATTGTTTGGGACTCATGAACCCTGTTTTCCTTCCAATATCTTCCTATGGCAATGGATGTTTATTCTATGACTGTACTTCCCTTGCATATTGGAAGTAGATAACTTGTTTCTAAGTTTCACAGGTCTACAGCCAGAGGAAAGAGACTGCATGCCTCTAAATGATGTTGATGAGATTTTGTACTTAGAATTGTCACTGGATTGATTTAAGATTTTTGAAATTTTGCATATGGAAAGAACTTATAGTTTTGGTGGCCAGACAGTGGTATGTGCTGGTTTGAGTCTTTTGTAGTCTCCAGAAAATCCTGTTCTTAAAGTGATCACATTCATGTGCCTGTAAACCCATTATATTCAGCTAAGGAAATTTTTGATCAGATCACTTTTGATTGGATCACATCAGTTGGGGGCCTTCGATTAGATTGCAAGACCCAGGGTGGGTCTTGGTCCACTTGCTGAAGTCTTTTATAGGCAAAGGACTAAAAAATCACAGACACAGAGAAAAAGCCACAGAGTTAGAGAAAATGAACTCAGAAGCCCAGAGAAGAAACCAGGAGAAAGCAAATCACAGAGCAGGCAGGAGCTGAGGCAACAAGACCTAGGAGAGAAATAGATGCCTCCATGTGCCTTGTCACATAAGAGAGGTCTCCTGGATCACCATTGGCTGGCTGGTCCCCTGATGATGCCTTGATTTGGATACTTTCACAGCCTCAGAATTGTAAACTTTTAACCTAATAAATTTCCATTACAAAAGCTATCTCATTTCTGGTATATTGTTACCAGCAGCTTTTAGCAAACTAAAAGAGAGAGTTTTGCCGTATAAAGAATTTTTGGCTGGCAGTTTTTCTTTTTCAGTACTTTAAATATATCTTACCACTGTCTTCTTGCCTCCATGGTTTCTTATGAGAAATCTGCACTTAGTTTTATTCAGGATCCATTGTATGTGAGGAATGTGTTTTCTCTTGCTTTCAGAATGTTCTTTTTATCTTTGGCATTTGTCATTCTGAATAGTATGTGTCCTGGAGTAGTTCTATTAAGATTTATTCTGTTTGGAGTATGTTGTGCTGCTTGGACATGTGTATTTAAGTCTTTCATAATAGCTGGGAGGTTTCAGTCATTATTTCCTCAAAAATTTTTTCTGCCCTTTTCCTTCTCTTCTTCTGGGAGACTCCTGACACATTTGTTTGTGTGCTTCATGCTGTCACTCAAATTCCTGATATATTGCTCAATTTTTTCTATTCTTTTCTCTATCTGTTCTTCTGACTGTATGATTCAATTGTACTGTCTTCTAGCTTACTGATTCTTTCTTCTGCCTGTTCAAATCTGCTCTTGAATGCCTCTAGCATATTTTTAATCTCTACTATTGTGCTTTTCATCCCATAATTTTTGTTGTTTCTCTTTTACTTTCAAATTCTGCTCACACATTGTCTTCTTAATATCCTTTATCTTTTTATGCATATTTTCTTTCATCTCTATCAATTGATTTAGGAGATTTGTTTGAACATCTTTGATTTAATGCTTTATCTTCTGAGTTTCCTCTGAAGCTTCAATTTGTTCCCTTGACTCAGCTATATCTTCCTGTTTCTTAGTATGGCATGTAATTTTTTCTATGTCTAGGCATCTGATTATCTTGATGAGTTAAATGTGAAGGTCAATTTATCCCTTTTGCTTAGAATTTTATTGTTGACTGGCTTTTTTGTTAAGACTCTTCTTTGATGCTTGGTCTAATTTATTCTAGACCTTTAGAATGGTCCATGTTCAACTGTTCAGATTTTCTCAGCTCTTCTTTGTCTGATTCATGCCCTGGATATGAGGTGAAATTTTTAAGACTGCACTTTTTGTGCAATTGCTTCACCTCTAGGGAGAGAGATTCCTTTCCTCTGTTCCTTCTCTGGAAATTGTGACCTAATCTGTTTGTTTTTGTGCAGACTCTTCTCCACAGCTCCTAAGATTTCTTTAAATCCTCTCCCTCACTCAGTGCCCCATTTTCCTTACACCTTTCAATTCTGGGATCTGTCCTATCTTACAGAAGTTCAGTTTAGCTCCTCTCCCTCATTTTTCTGTAAGGTTTTTCTGCTTCTGGTTCCTCCCCTTTTCCAGTATCCTGCCCCGGGGAGCCAGATGGGGTCAATCCAGAAAGGTGGGTCACTTCAGAACAGTCTGTTTTGCCTTTAGATGGTCCAGCTGACTGAAACCAGTTTCAGTGATGTCAGAACAGTTCTTACCAGCCTTTCTATCCTAGTCTCTCTCCCTCGTCCCACCACTCCCATGGTCCCTTTAGTAATAGCACTCCTCAGCACCTTGTGTTCTACACTGGGTGTCTGCAGACTTAGATCCCTGTGCCTGGATGTGCATGGAGTTCTAACTCACTGCTTTGAGTTGGTCTATTGTCTCTGTCTGCAGTGGGAGATACCTGGCTCATGCTGCCTCTTTGTGACTCTCAAGTTGCACAGGACCAAGTGAAGGAGAAGAAAAGGAACAGTCCAGGGCAGAAAAAGGAAATGGTCCAAAACAGAATTCCTCCAGTGAGATTTTTCTGTTTCTTCAAGTTAGCATTTGTGGAATCCTCCTCCATTCTCCACCACCCTTCAAAATTCTACATAAGTGGGATTTGTCCTTTTATTCACTAAATCTCTGGGGAGGCTTTTTTCAAGGGATGTCTTATATCACCTAGAAAACTATCTTTATCAACTTTTTCCTTTTCAAGTAAATGGGCAAGGAGTAATTAAATGTCACCATTGGAATACTCATGCTTCACCTTAGTGCTAATGCATTAGCTAAATAAGAACTTATTGGTTTCAGTAACTCAATCATTGTAAAACCATGTATTTCATGTTGCTGAAAGTATTCTATATATTTGATGTGATCTCTATCATATTTACCAAATTAAATATTCTCTTCCTGAACGTGATAAGAAAGAGAAACAATCACAAAGTACTCCAAGATTCATAGTTTGCTTTGACATTACTTAGGTGAATCGATAGTAACTAATGATTTTCTTCATTTCAAAATATGCACACTCATTTTAATTCAGATACAATTACACTAACTGCTTGGAATTAGGATTGTCTACTCAGTAACCAAAGAGATAAGGTCATTCTGATTGTATTTATGACCACAATGGCAGTTAAATAGCTAATTTTAAAAATATGTATTTATGTGTAAATATTATATATATTGTATATGCTATATATGTATATATAACCCTATATGTCCCATGACCCAAATTTCTATCCATCCTTCTGTATATCTATCTATCCACCTACCATCTAGATATACCTACATGTGTTAATTTGTATGTTCCAAGCCCATGTTACGCATACATATGACAGATAGAATTACTATCATATTTAAAAGTGCCTGAAAAGTGATTAAAGAAGGAAGTAAATGCAAATATATGACTCTTCTTTCCCCAGCCACTACTAAGTTGGTGCTCTTTAAGCCTTGGGAGAAAAAAGTGGCAACTTCTTTGGTCTTCTAACACCACCAGTTATGTCCTGGAAATTACGCTATTCACCTTAAAATGGGTAAGGTGAAGGACTTAAATCTCATAATTTCAAAGTAATTTATAAAACAGTCTATGTGTATGTCTAAGTTCTTCAATTTCAGTATTCATATGTAAGCAATTCAAATTTTCCTTTTATTTTTGTCTAAATAATTAAGATTTTAGGCCTTTTATCAATGTATAAAGCAATGGTGAAATCTCACATTCTTGAAATTTTCATCTTGAATCCCAAGTGAATTAGGTTTGAATAGATTTATTGTATGCTTTCCATTATGAAGGTTAAAAATGAAGAGTATACCAAATATCAACTTGCTTTGATTTTATGAAGAATTTTCTTCAGACATATCCTCAGAATCCATTCTCAAGCCTTATGGTTGTGCTCATTTTCTTTTCACTATATTTTTGTTATGTTTTTTAATTTTATTCTTCTAGAACATTTATAGTTTTCTCACAAGAAATGCATTGCCTTACCCCTTCATGGCTGCAATAGGAGGAAATGTAAGTGTTAATAATGAATTGCCAGTAGCTAATCTTAAGTTTTCCTTAGTTTGCAACAAGCATTGGATACCTACTGGGGGGTGCCAGTGAAAACATGCTGAGATAACAGCTTTGTTCATAGTCCTTTCAAATGTATACTAATTCCACTGTGCTGTGTGATTCAGGAAAGAAAAGACAAGTTCATGGCTTGGAAAATTTAGGTAAGGATTTTTTCCTTCTCTGCCTCAAAACAAGTAACAAAGTCCATAAAAGTGATTTGGTTTGGTTTAAAATTATCACTCTCCTTATTTCGATTTGTAATATACATTCATGCAGTTAGGAGGGAGAAAGATATCTGATGTGCCCCAAGCCACATAAATCATTGTGCATATCTACAAATATTTACAGGGATTTATAAGTAAAAATAAAAGTATATCATTTGGGTTGGTGAACAAACTGCAGTTACAACAGTAAGAAAATACATCTCAACAGCAAATCAGTAGGGATAGCTGAGCAGCTAGCTTGGAAAAGAATAAAAGAGAAACAGGACATGGTATGTAAACAGTGAATGGAGCTAATAAGAGAGCCACACTACTCCATGTAATGGGAAAGCTATATGAACACTGGGACTGTGTGAACATCTGTGCCTAAATTCTGATTTTTAGAAAGGAAATTGAAAAGACTGATTCTCTGTTTATTTAATTAATGTTTTATATATGAATGCCAAATGGGTCCTTATTTCTGTTACTCCCCAGTACTAACCAAAGTGCTTTTATATCATGTGGTGATTTGGATGTGTTTCCTAATTGTTCATCCAAACTTACCAAGATAGAAATCAGCTAGAAAAAATACTTAGACAAGCAAGTGCATCTCAGGAAAGCAAGTCCATTCCAACATTATCATATGCATTAGACATGCCCCTGACGTCTCATTAAAAGGCTAAAAACTATCACACATGGACTAATGGCTTGATAATTGAATGAAGATAAGGACAAGATCTTCTCAGCAGTCTCTGTAATAAGGAAAGATGCTGTAGCATTAAAACAAAACAAGAATAAATACTATCCCCCACTTTATAGTGTATGGGTGAAAATATCACATTCAATGAAGTATTGAAAATATAGATTTGTGGGTTTTTATGGGACACTAGAAATGCATGAAGATAAATCCCTAATAGAGTCACATCTGCATCAAAGAGAAAAGAATGTGTTCCTACAAAACATGTTGGTACCAACCATATACATTAATTACAGAGTTGTAAAATACATTTGACTAAACTATAACTTTTCCTGTTTTGGCCATTGTTTGGGAATTTGGAAAGGATAGGAGGTTAAGGTGGAAAGAATAGGTTCTGAAAAATAAATACTGCCGCCTAAATTTTCTGATTATGTCAGCTATCACCCCATAAAGTTTCTTAGACCCCTTATTTCCTCCTTCTCTCACTCTTTTCTTCCCTCCCTCATTTATTTTCTCCCTTACTTTTGATTAAGTCTACTCCATTCTTTTATTTCAATCTGGAATGCCTTAATTAAATTTTGAGCTGGATTCTACTATTGAAGTATCAAGTTGCTTCGCTGCTCTATAAATGATTAAAGATGACTTGTCCAGAGCAACATGGTTCAGAAGATTGAATCTGAAGAGAATAGCAAACACTGAACTTCTCATGTCATTTTCTATCACTGAAGTATGTGCAGTAGATACTTCATTACTGGCATTCTCTTCTCTTTATCATTGATGAAGTTGAGCAGCATTAGCCAAGCATGACATATTAGCTCTCTTTAAACAAACACATCAATCTTATGTTTTCAGGTTCTCAGTTCATTATTGGAGTGATAGAGTGAATTCATGGCTTCTTTGTGGGGCTAGGATTCAAATCTAAAATTTGGATGAATGACATTTTGCTGCTGCAATTATTTTTGGAGAATAAACAATAACAGGTATGTAGAGCTAGAATTCCTAGCTGAATATAAAAATTGCTATGCTTCTAAATATGGTATAAAATAAAATTGTATTAGTTACAACATTGGACATTGAATTTTTATAGTCATCCTGTAACTTCTTCTCTAATGTGTTCTTTTCCTAATATTTTTTGAATATTGAAATAAATATGTGACACTCAAAAAAGAACAAACCTGGAATTTAGAAAATTCAGAAAGATTGAAGAGGAGAATAAAAGTACTCATATTTTCATCATTTAGGGATAACTACTATCATCATTTTGCATACTTTCCCCTTCTGTTTCTTCCCTTTTATAATAGATGTCACATTGTATACACAAGTGAGCATTTTCTTATCTTTGGTTTTCATTTGAGGTCATAATGTATTATTGCTTTTATTAAAAATTCATAAACTCCATTTATATACCTGTTTTGTATTTCAAAATAATTAGCTTACTTAATTCTATATCTTAAGCATTCAATTAATCCCTTTTTAGCTATTATAAAAGGAATGATGACTACCATTATGCATGGATACATATTTCTTATTACTCCTTAAATTATGAGCACTTTTTAGCTCCTCATACATATTGTCAAACTATTTTCACAAAAAATATGAATCCATAACTCTGAGAAACAGTGCTCATTATGTGGCACATATGATAGGATTAAAAAGTCTCATTAAAAACAAAGAAAAGGAAGAAAAGAAAACTTGGTAAAGTCCTGTATCGTATTTTAATATGTATATTTTGATTTGTGTTAAAAATTTTACTGATCTTTCTTTTTCTATTAATTAAATCTACCTCTCCTTTATGTTATTTGGATCCAGAATGCCTTAATTTTGGACTGGGGTTTAGTATTAAAAAAAGTAAAGGTGCAATATACACCATTGCCATGTTGTGTATATATAGGCTCACTACAGGTAATGTATCGTATAGCAATTTGGAAAATGTGATAGGAATACCTAAAGGGCAAAACCACATTTTAAACTCTATTCTAAAGGTCATTACTAATGTCACACAAGAGATTCCTGTGTGAGTGAGTAAAATTGAGTGGCAAAATCATTTAATAAGATGGATCCTACAAATTTGGCATTCCCAGATACCCAAGTAGTTCCTTTCTTGGTAAACTGATTAATTCCTCTAAAAAACATCTTTAAATAGAAATGTCATTAAAATCATTTGCAATGAAATTTTACATGGGCTTCCTAAAGGAATGCTAATTTTGATGATATCTGTCAAGTTAGTGTGATCATAACATAAACTTGAAATGAAGTGTCTATCCAGGAAGTCATGAAAGAGGAATATGAAAGCCAAGGATAAAATACTTAAAATTAACTTTATTAAAATAAAGTTTGCAATTACATTTCAGGGCACTGTGAGTATATTTAAATAAGATTAGTAAGCCACTTTCAGTGGTTTTAGAGGGATATGGAGACTAGGAGAGGTTACAGAAGATGGGCAATAAACCAAATCCAATAACCAGTAAAATTGGTTTGATACCAAAAATCACAGACTGGTGAGATTGATGTTAACATCAAAGAGGAGTTCAGACCACATTGTTAGAAGAATGGTTTAGCATAACATGAAAAATGAATCAGTGATAACTCAGATCCATATGAGTGATCTGATTTCTTTTTTTTCAATATAGATTATTATTTTTTAAAAAGATACTTAGATTACATAAATGGTACATAAAAATATAAAAGATTCCCATATGCTCCTCTCCCAAAACCTCCCAAAATTTCCCACTTTAACATCCTTCATTAGTGTGGTACACTTGTTACAACTGATGAACACATTTTGGAGTGTTGCCAATAAGCATTGATTATAGTTTACATTGTAGTTTACACTCCCTCCCACACAATTTTGTAACTTATGACCAGATATATAATGGCTTGTATCTGTCATTGCAATGTCATTCAGGACAATTCCCAAGTCCCAAAAATGTCCCCATCTTACACTTGTTTTTCCCAGTCCCTCCCCTCAGAACCTCCAGTGGCCACTGCCTCCACATTAATGATAGAAGTTCTGGCATTGCTAGAATCACTTAGTAGAGAAAGTCTACTATAGTCCATCGTTCATTCCCCAGTCCTGAGGATTCTGGGATGGTGATGCCTACTCCACCTCTAATTGAGTGGGGCTTAGATCCCATGGGGCAGATGGATAGGACTATCTTGCTTGCAGTTGCAGACTCTCTCTGTTCCTTGGGATGGTCATTGTCCATCATCATCTCCTTGTTAGTTGTCCTAGGTGAGTCCAATGAACTGGAGAGTAGGTATTGCAACTCTATTGGGATGCAGGGCCCAGCTGGCACATGGACAGCCCAAAGATTTTAGTCTCTTGGACATATACCTTTCAACTCTAGCACTAACTATAGGTTCAAATAGAAGGGGCAGAAGAGCCGTGTGTAGGAAAACCACAGCTAAGTCCAACTCTGTCACACTGGAGAGCATAAGTTCCCAAGTAGGGCCCACTGGCAGGGCACCAAACTCCTGAGCAGTCTGCCCTGCCGATAGTGTCGGGATGTCTCTGCTATTGGAGGCAATATTTACTTTGGCAGTCAATGAGATCCTGCTGAGACGTGCATAAGCGTAACCTCTGGAATGACTTCCCAACTCACTTTGATGTCTCTTAGCCTTATAAACTCATTTGTCTTTGCCCTTTACCCTTTTGTTCAAGGTCTTTTTCCAGTTGCATTGCTAGTTGGTGCTTGGTAGTAATCCCTCAGTGCCAGGGAGGCTCATCCCCAGGAGTCATGTCCCATGCAGGGGGAAAGGTAATGCATTTATCCCATGTGTTAATACTGCATTCCTTCTTGCAGCTGAGTAATATTCCACCGTATGTATATACCAAAATTTATTTATCCATTTATCTGTTGATGGACATTTGGATTATTTCCAACTTTTGGCAATAGTGAATAATGCCTCTAGGAACATTGGTGTGCATATATCTGTTTGTGTCCCTGCTTTGAATTCTTATGGGTATATACACAGCAGTGGGATTGCTGGATCATATCGTATTGCTATAGTTAGTTTCCTGAGAAACTGCCAAACTGTCCTTCACAAAGGCTGCAGCATTCTACATTCCCACCAGCAGTGGGTAAGGGTTTCCATTCTTCCACATCCTCTCCAACATTTGTAGCCCTCTTTTTTTTTTAATATCCACCAGTCTAATGGGTATAAGATGATATCTCATTGTAGTTTTGATTTACATTTCCCTAATAGCTAGTGATGTTGAGCATCTTTTCATGTGCTTTTTAGCCTTTTGTATTTCCTGTTTGGAGAAGTATCTATTCAAATCATTTGCCCATTTTTAAAATGATTTGTTTTTCTTTTTCTTTTTGAGATCTAGTATTTCTTTATATATGTTGGATGTTAGGCCCCTATCAGATATATGATTATCGAATATTTTCTCCCATTGAGTAGACTGACTTTTCACTTTCTTGACTCACTCCTTTGAGATGAAAAAGTTTTTAATTTTGAGGAGGTTCCATTTATCTATTTTTTCTTTTGTTTCTCATGCTTTGGGTGTAAAGTTGATGAAACCATTTCCTAATACTAGATCCTGTAGATGTTTGCCAACATTATCTTTTCTAAAATCTTTATGGTCTTGGCTCTTATTTTAAGATCTTTGATCCATCTTGAGTTAAATTTTGTTTAAGGTGTGAGATGATGTTCCTCTCTCATTCTTTTGGATATGGATATCCAGTTCTCCAAGCACCATTTGTTGAAGAGGCCATTCTCTCCCAGTTGAATGGGCTTGGTGGCCTTGTCAAATATCAGTTGACTGCATATGTGAGGATCTGTATCAGAACTCTCAATTCAGTTCCATTGGTCAGTATGTCTATCCTTGTGCCAATACCATACAGTTTTGACCACTGTAGCTTTTAAGTATGTTTTAAATTCAGGTAGTGTGATTCTTCTGATTTCATTTCTCCTTTTCAATATGTCTTTAGTTATTTGGGGCCTCTTGCCCTTCCAAATAAATTTCCTAGTTAGCTTTTCCAATTTGGTAAAAAATGCTGTGGTAATTTTTATTGGAATTGTGTTAAATCTGTAAATAAGTTTGGGTAGGATAGACATCTTGATGATGTTTAGTCTTCCAATCCATGAGCAGGGAATGTTCTTCCATTTATTTAGGTCTTCTTTGATTTTCTTTAACAGTGTTGTGTAGTTTTCTGCATCCATGTCATTTATATCTTTAGTTAAATTATTCCTAGGTATTTGATTCTTTTAGTTGCTATTGTAAATGGGGCTTTTTCCTTGAGTTCCTCCTCAGATTGCTCATTATTGTTGTACAGAAATGCTACTGATTTTTGCACATTAATCTTGTAATCTGTCACTTTACTGAACTAATTTATAAGCTCTAGAAGCTTTGTTGTAGATTTCTCAGGACTTTCAAGGTATAGGATCATGTCATCTGCGAATAGTGAAATTTTTACTTCTTCCTTTCCAATTTTGATGCCTTTTATATCTTTTTCTTCCTAAGTGCTAGAACAAGTACTTCTAACACAATGTTAAATGAGAGCAGTGACAATAGGCATCCTTGTCTTGTTCCAGATCTTAGTGTGAAAGCTTTTAGGATTTCACCATTGAATATGATGTTAGCAGTGAGTTTTTCATATATACCATTTATCATGTTGAGGAAGTTTCCTTCTATCCCTATTTTTTGAAATGTTTTTATGGGGAAAATGTGCTGTATTTTTCTGAATGCTTTTGTTGCATCTATAGAGATGATCATGTGATTTTCATCTTTTAATCTGTTTATGTGGTATATTACATTGAATGATTTCCTAATGTTGAAACATCCTTGCATACTGGGGATAAAGCCCACTTGTTCATGATGTATAATTCATTTGATGTATTGTTGAATAAGATTAGGAAGTATTTTGTGGAAAATTTTAGCATCTAGTTTCATTAGAGAGATTGATCTATAGTTTTCCTTTCTCGTGGTACCTTTGTTTGGCTTTGGTATTAGGGTAATGTTGGCCTCATAGAATGAGTTAGGCAATGTTCCCTCCACTTCTACTTTTTGGAAGAGTTTAAGCAGAGTTTGTGTTAGTTCTTTCCAGAATGTTTGGCAGAACTCACCTGTGAAGCCGTCTGGTCCTGGGATCTTGTTAGTTGGGAGGTTTTTGATGACTAGTTCAATCTTATACTTGTAATTATTCTGTTGAGTTCATCACTTTCTTCTTTCATCAATGTAGACTGCTTGTGTACTTCTAGGAATTTGCCCATTTCCTCTAAATTATCATCTTTTTAGTATACAATTTTTCAAAATATCCTTTATGATACTTTTTATTTCAGTGGTGTCAGTGGTGATATCCCCTTCCATTTTCATATTTTATGTATTTGCATCGTCTCTCTTTTTCTTTGGTAGTGTAGCTAAGAGTTTGCCAGTTTTATTAATCTTCTCAAAATACCAGGTTTTCATTTTGTTTATTTTTTCTGGTGCTTTCTTATTTTCAATTTCATTTAGTTCTGTTTTAAATTTGTTATTTCCTTCTTTCTACTTCTTTCAGGGTACTTTGTTGTTCTTTTTCTAGTTCTTCCAGGTGTGCAGTTTGGTCTTTGATTTTAGCACTTTCTTCTTTTTTAATATAGGCATTTATAGCTATGAATTTCCCTCTCAGTACTGCTCTTGCTGCATCACATAAGTTTTGATACGTTGTGTTGTCATTTTCATTTGTTTCAAGGTATTTACTGTTTTATTTTGCAATTTCCTTCTTGACCCACTGATTGTCTAACAATGTGTTGTTTAACTTCCATATCTTTGTGCCTAATCTGCTTGTCTTCCCCTTACTGATTTCTAGCTTCATTCTATTGTGGTCAGAGAAATTACTTTGTATAATTTCAATCTTTCTGAATTCATTGACAGTTGTTCTGTGGCCTAGCATGTGGTCTTTCTTGAATAATGATCCATGTGCACTCGAGAAGAATGCATATCCTGCTGTATTTAGGTGTAATGTTCTGTATATGTCTATTAGATCTAGATCTTCTAATGTATTATTCATGGTCTTTGTTTCTTTATTGATACTCTGTCAAGATGTTCTGTCTAATGGTAATAATGGTGTATTAAAGTCCCTCACAATGATTGTAGAGGCATCTATTTCTCCACTTAATATTTCCAATGTTTGCCTCATGTATTTTGAGGCGCCCTGGTTAGTTTCATAAATGTTTATGATTGTTCTTTCTTCTTGATAGATTTCCCCTTTTATTAGTATATAGTATCCTTCTTTGTCTCTTACAATAGTTTTGCATTTAAAGTCTATTTTGTCCAATATTAGTATAGCTACTCCTGTCCTTTTTTGTTTATTGTTTGCATATAAAATTGTTTTCCAACCATTCACTTTTAGTCTCCTTGCATCCCTGTGTCTAAGGTAAGTTTCTTGTAGACAGCATATAGATGGGTCATATTTCCTTATCCATTCTGCCAATCTGTCTTTCTTGATTAGAGAGTTTATGACATTAACATTCAGTTTTATTACTGTCAAGGATTTATTTATATTAGCTATATTTTCTTTAGGTTTATGGAAGCCATATGTTGCTTTTATTTATCTTTTTATATTTTAGTTATTCTTACACTCTCTTCCAACTCTCTCTCCCCTATTTTTTCCTTTCATCCTGAAGAACTCCCTTTAGTATTTCATGAAGGGCAGGTTTCTTACTGACAAACACTCTTAATTTCTGTTTGTCTGTGAATATTTTGAATTCTCCATCATTTTTGAATGCCAGATTTGCTGGACAGAGAATTCTTGGCTGGAAATTTTTTCTTTTAACACCTTAACTATGTCATACCACTGCCTTCTTGCCTCCATGGTTTCAGATGAAAGATCAGCACTTAATCTTATTGAGCTGCCCTTGAATTGATGGTTCTCTTTTCACTTGCTGCTTCAGTATTTTCTCTTTGTCTTGAGCATTGGAACATTTGACAAGTATATGTCTTGGGGTAAACCTATTAGGATTTATACTGTTTGGGTTTCGCTGTGTTTCCTGGACATGTATGTCCAAGTCCCTCAATAGAGTTGGGAAATTTTCAGCCATTATTTCCTCCAACACTCCTTCTGCCCCCTTTCCCTTCATTCTCCCTTTGGGATTGCTATAATACATATATTTGCGTGTTTTGTATTGTTATTTAAGTCCCTAAGTCTCTGCTGGATTTTTTCTATCTTTTTATCTATCTGTTCTACTATCTATCTTATTTCAGAACTACTGTCTTCCACATCAGTAATTATTTCCTCTGCCTGTACAAATATGCTGTTATGTGCTTCCAGTATATTTTTTATTTTTTGCATTGTGCCATTTGTCACCATCATATCCATTATCTTTTTTTGTCTGTTTACAATTTCTTCAGTATGTTCTCCCAGTATCTTCTTAATATCCTTAATCTCTTCCTTCACTTCATTAAGTTGATTCATGATATTTGTTTGGACATCTTTGATTAGTTGTTCCATGTTCTGCATCTTCTCCTGTTTTTTCAGTTTGTTCATTAGACTGGGTCGTGTGTTCCTGTTTCTTAGTATGGCTTGTAATTTTTTGTTGGTGTCTAGGCATCTGTTTATCTTGACAGGTTTATTCAGTTGATTAGCTTCTTTTTCTACTCTAGGATTTTATATTGGTGTTGTTGTTTTGTGTTGTAAGGTTTCACTTTGACACTTCATTCCTCTTATTCTATTTTTTTGCTGTTGTCTCTGTTCCCTTGAAAAAAAATTAGGACTAGTGAAAAGGAAAAAGATAAGAAGAGAAAAAGAATAATAGTAAGAATAAAATGTAGACGATGAACTGTACAAGACCAAGGAAAATAAATAATTAACATGAGTAAAAAAATCATAGGAAGTACAGAGGAACAAGATTTAAAAAGTGGAATTGAAAAAATGAAACAAGAAATAGATAGAGAAAAATATATAGAATGAGTTAAAATGCCAGAATGATGAGAAGAGAGGAAAAAAAGAAAAAAGAAAAGAAAAAGAAAAAGTAACAAAATATGGAAATAAAACAGAGGAAAAAAAATGAGAGAGAGAAATAAAAATAAAAAATAATTGAAGACCAAAAGAGGTGTGACAAATGGAAAATCACAGAAAACAAAGATAGAAAATGAAGGAATGAAAAGAAATAATGTAAGTAGAAAAAAATTCACTTAAAGGAAAATGGGCCGGGGGCAAAAAAGGGGAAACACAAAAAACAAGGAACAAAACAGAAGCAACAACTACAGCAAAAGAAAAACAACCAAGGAAAAACAGCCTTCCCTTTAGGCCCCTATGGAGATTCTCAGGTTGCTGGTATTCAGCAATCACCCTGCAGCTTGTCCTCTGCAGGTGATGTGCTATGTTTTAGCAATTAAATTTTTAAAAATTAAAATAAAATAAAGGAACCTTAAAAAAAAAGATCCAAGAAAGCCTAGAACATAAAGAATGTCTATATGTTCCCTGTCATATAGCATAAACTGGATGCCTGATAACCAGGCGGATCACACTCTTAATTGACCCAGGAATCAGTCCAGGGGCCTTGTTTATGCAAGGCAGGAATTTCTCCACTGAGCTAAATTGTCACCTTAGTTTAGTTGATCTTCAGAGAGCTATCTGTCCCCTTTCACCTAGATGTTTTTAGACTTCTATAGCTTGCTAGAGTTCTCCTGATTAGGTGCCTGTCCCTGCCCCCTCTCTAATCTTTTTTTTTTTTTCTTCAGGAGGTCCTGGGGATCGAACCTGGGTCCCTCCATATAGGAGACAGATGCCCAACCATTTGAGCCACATCCGTCTCCCCCTCTCTAATCTAATTGCTTTTTCTCCCCGGGAGGGCAGCTGGGCCTGACAGCCTGCCTAAGCAGATTGCTCCTCCTCTCTCCCATAATGTAGGGGTCCCTTCTGAGATTCAAACAGGGCAAGGCTGGCCAAACTCACTACAAAGAAACCACTCTCCAGCCTCTGCCAGACCCCTTTTCCTCCCAGGGAATGCCCCCTCCCAGACCTTGGCAGCAGCAAGCCAGGGGCACTGCAGCTACTTGCCGTGAAAGCAGGGTATATGTGCCATTTCCATCCACAGGGATGAGTAACTCACAGTTTTCTTTTTTATCTTCCCAGTACCCTCCTAGATGACTCAGAGCACCTTACTGTTCTATATATATACCCAAAGCACCTCTTTTAGATAGGTACCTGCCTTCTCTTCACTTTTTTTGTGGGAGGGTCAGTCTCTGCCTACATACTCCGTCACCATTTTCCTGGAAATCCTAATCTGATTTCTTTTACACAGTTTATATATTATTAGAGCAAGGAAATGTGGAAAGAAAATAATGTCTCAATATTAGATAGTCATTTTAGATGAGTTCTTATGAAATATTTATGGACAACATGGATAAATAGTAAGTAGATTATATACAAATTAGATCATCATTTATTTAAATTAAGAAACAAGCTAGATACATATCTATTTGAAGGAAATTTTATAATAAAAAGCTTTATATAAGATTATGATAATCAACAATTTTTTAATGGTTTAGTCTGCAAAACTTTAGGCAGATAACAATTATTTATTGGATAAATATTAAAATAAAACACTTTGGAGGATGGTCATCAATATGCTGATTATGTGTAAGGGGGAAGGATGTTCCTTTATTAGTTGAAAAATTTATGAAACTAAAAGATGATAAGCTAAAGAGATGATTAACCATAAAACTATTATTTTTTTTAATTTAATTATGTTTCTATTAGTTAAGCAATAAATGCTTATTACTATCTAGTAGGCTTAGGCTGCTGTCACTTGGCTGAATTCATTAAACTTTGTTTCATTTTCAAAACTTACTTTAAACTAATTATCTGGAAGCCAATTTCCCAGAATAAAATTAATCACTTTCTTCCACATTACTTTAATGGTTTCTGTTTTATTTGATTTATAGAATAACTGTAGCAAAATTGACAACTTTACAATATTTAGCCCAGAGCATGTTAAACATTTCCATTTATAGAAGTCATTTTTGTGCATAGGTACACTTTTGTAGTTCTCTTGATATATCATTATATTATTCTTTTAAGTTTCTTGCTAGTATAATTATATTTTCTATTAGTATTGTGAATGTAAGTATTCTTCCATTGTATTTGATATTTGACTTTTATTACATTGTGGGAAATTATATTGACTTTTGGCTATTAACCAATTGACTTATTATCTAATAAGTCCAATACATTTTAAGTTGATCATCTTAGATTTTTTTAGCTATAATTCTATATACAAGATGAAATTCAAAAATCGTAAATATAATGCTCTGCAAGTAAATCAAATAGAGCAGTTGAAAGAGTTATGCCTTAGGTCTAACAGCAATTATGAAAATTACTTTATTACTTTAGTCACTTATTCATTATTATATATTACAAATTATTAAGTGCTAAAAATACTAATCTAAGTGCAAGAGATTACAGCAGTGGGATAAAAGTAAAATATCCCTCTTCTCGTGGAGTAGAAAAATAGTCAAAATACACCCACACAAAATGAGTAAAATATGGATAATGAGTCTGATTTGATAAGTGGAGATAAGGGAGAAAATAAAAGCAGAGAAGGGACATAAAGAGTACCATGAAGGAGCCAATTAATAAGTAGAGTGGAAAGTGATCTTCAGTTAAGACTAAAAAGTAAGGGAGCAAGCTGTGAGGCTCTCTAGTGGAAAGGATTCCTGGCAAAGGGAATGCCAAAATCATGAAGTGGGAGGGAAATTGTTACAGTGAGAGGTTCCTTCCAGTGGAAGAAAAGTGAAGACAGTAAAGGGAAGAGGTAGAAAGGTGAGATCACACAGTCTTTTACATCATGGTAAAGAATTTTTATTTTATTCTGAGAATGAAGAAAAGTCATTCATACGTTTTGAGTAGAGGAGGGACATCATCTAACTTTTTAATTTTAAATTCCACTTCAACACTGTATGGGCAATAGACTGTAGTGGTTAGGGTTTGAAACAAGGAGACCAGAGAGGAGAAAGTGAGGAGATTGTTGCAATGGTCTAGGTGAAAGATGGTGGCTTGAAGCAAAATTAAAGTGCTTCAATCTCTCACTATTAAGCCATAGTTAGAAATTTCTAGATTCAAAATGTATTTAATTTTTTTTTAAATTTTTTTTGTTTTTTCCCATTTTTTT